>JBBBDQ010001846.1:307500-360000 GCA_037127315.1 Ascarosepion bandense
ATACTTTACCTTGTGTTCAGTTGCCTTAAGATTTTGAGCAGCAATTTATTGTTTAGAATTAAAACATGTGAGGAATTGGTGTAGAAACTTTGTTTCCCCACTTCTGCTTACTGCTTATTTACTGGTCACTTACAATCTGTGTTATATAGTTTCTTTTAACGTACTCTTCTTGCTAGATCTATGAAGGCTAACATAAGAGAAAGGCCATGAATAAATGCAAGTTTGTCGGAGTCCCAAAGCAACGAGCAGATAGCCAATTTGCCATGACGACCAGACGAAGCGGAATACGAAGATCTCAAAGCGAATAATTGCATTCCAAACAGGGATCTAGCAGAAAAAGCAATAGCTCGGAACGGCCAAGTAATGTTCCAAATCTTAAAAAATGTCCTCTCCGCAAAATACGATGATTAATCAAGAAGATGTGCGTTGTGGTGCAGTGGATATCAGCACAGAATGAGAAATCATTGGTCCGAGTTCGAATTCCACTTGAATTCCTTGTATTCATTTACACACAAAAAACCATTGGGAAAGGTATTAATCCGTAGTTTGCTTCCAGCTATGAGTTAAAAGGCAGGACAGATTGGGTTCTATAGCCTTGGCTGGCAAGCAGAAAGCAATGTTAACCTACTGCGGGATAATCTTCTGCCCCGTCAGTCATGATCGTCCATTATAGTCATGATCGCCCAAGCGTGTATCATGTATGGTAATTAACTGACTGAATATAATAGTTGGAAACATAAATAAAACTTCTACTGGGCATAAAATGGGAGATCGGTTTCCTATTGTTATGAAGTAATAAATTAATCCCCCACTAATTATACTTAATATAATAATATAATATAATATAATATAATCTCTTCTTCCAGCTATGAGTTAAAAGGCAGGACAGATTGGGTTCTATAGCCTTGGCTGGGAACCAGTCTCTGCCAAGTCAGTTATATTTCTTTCGACACATGATCGCCCAAGCGTGTATCAAGCATGGCACTTAACTGACTAACTCAGTCAAGAAGAACGAGGTTGAGTCAAAAATTAACCGCACTTTCTCCATAACATATCTTTAGGTACCTAAAACTACATTCTACTCATACGAACTTGTAGTTGCTATCATGGAGGTTACGGTATCGAAGTTTGAGCTTGATCAGGCCAGATTGCATGTTACTGGCTAGCAGTGTGCTCCAAGTTACAACAAAGAACAGTTTTCCGAATTTTCAGAGAACATGCAACCCAATCGATGATTAATTGCCGTTTTTTTTTTTTACCGTCTCTCGAGATCGCTTGATTGTCTCAATGGGGGTTGACGAGCGCTCGGATAGTTCTTTTAGCATCAGGATTGTCGGGTCCCTTTTAAACTTAAATTCGTTAAGTCAAGGTATCAGCGAGGAGACCTCCACAAAAAATATTGTGAAAGCAGAAAAATAAAAGGAAAAATAAAACTGCATTTACAGTGTTAAGAATGCGATTGATGTCGACATGTCAGGTCAGAACTGATAACATGGATAATCCTCTAATCTACAAATGAAAATGAGTAAACGTCATGGCTTTCTTTTCAATGAAAAGACAAAATATATTTTCCCTATGCATCAATAGAATTGATTGTAATCCGTTCATATTCAAAATCATAGACGGCAAATTATAAGTTCGTGCTTATCATCCTCGGCTTTATACGGTATCCAAATAATTAAATTTTCTTTGCTGATTGCTTTCTTTTTGATTACGGTCTTGATAACTAAATTCCTCGCCAACGTGAAGGTTCAGGACAAGGAGCTTCCCGTTCAAGCAAAACCTGCTCCCGTCATTCATTCCTTGCTGCCGTTTAACTTTGAATAGATCTTTTGAATGTTAAACAAAATCAGAGTTAAAGAATGTATCAATGGCTTGAAATCGTTTAAGGTGTACCTCAAATTTTCAGAAGGTAGCACACATATTTCATTTCATGACTATTCTCTTCGACACCTTCCGGAGCAGGTCTGTCATGCGTAGCCCTCTTCATCCGCTGGTTCAGCTGTTGGGGGCTTTGGAGTTGATTAGGCTGGGTCTGGTTCCTCGTCTTCGACCTTGCTGCTAAGGATGGCTCTACCAAGAGTTTAGAACTCCCGACAGAATCGTTCTCAGAGGCAAGTCCTCAGACAAGCCTCTCTATCAACGACAAGGATCGACCATCAAAGGCACGCACATAGAAATATACGCGCATAAACGCACATATATATTTTACCCTGGATGTTAGAGTAAGTATTCTCTTATTAAATCCATCACATTATTATTATTATTATTATTATTATTATTATTATTATTACTATTATTATTATTATTATTATGTCAATTATCATTATAATTTGATTTCTGCTATGGTCGCACTACCTACCAAGTTTGCGGGAAGACTTAAAGAAGGCCATGGTGTGTTGTTATGGCTCCATTTCATGTTTTTTCATATCTCCCTAACATCCCTGACGTTATATAGACAAAGTTCTCCTTAGTGTATGGGCTGTACTTAACAAGACAATTTTTTTGTATATCTCTTAAGCTGGGGTTTCCAGGGATTCACTCAATGTGTTTTTTTTTTTGTTCAATTTGTTATCATTCCAAGTGCACCTACTATCACGGGCACGATTCTTTATATTTTGACAGTTTTTTTTTAATTCCTTGGTTCCTATGTTACAATCCGCTGGACAAGCCATATCAATTAATAGGCAAGCTTTTTCTTTCTGGTTTTTAACAATAATGTCCGGCCTATTTGCTTCAATTTTTCTGTCTGTGTAGATGGTGTAATCCCATAGAATGATGACATCATCTATTTCTCTAACCGGTGCTGGGTGATGTTCATACCAGTGTTTGTTAACATATTTTCCAGAGTGTTTGCACATTAAATATTGCCCCACTCTATCGTGACGATTTTTATATTCATTTGGGGCAAGTACAGAACATCCTGAGATTAGATGAGCTATTGTTTCTTGGTATTTATCACAGAACCTGCATTTTGGAATTCACATTATCATGTACAATATTTGCCTGAAAGTTCCTAGATTATTATTATTATTAATTCTTATTATTATTATCTTATTTTTTCTATGGTCGCACTACCTTCCAAGTTTGAGGGAAGGCAGGTCGTGGTGTGTTGTTATGTCTCCATTTCATGTTTTTTCATATTTCCCTAACATCCCTGGCGTTATATGGACTAAGTTCTCCTTAGTGTGTGGGCTGTACTAGGAGCTTCCTGTTCAAGCAAAACCTACTCCCCTCATACATTCCTATTGCCGTTTGGATTTGCATGAATTACTTGAATGTTAAACAAAATCAGAGTTGATGTATGTGTCAATGGCTTGAATACGTTTAAGACGGACCTCCAATTTCCAGAAAGTATCACACATATCGGATTTCATGACCATTCTCTTCGACACCTTCTGGAGCAGGTCTCTCATGCGTACCCCTCTTTATCTGTTAGTTCGGTTTTTTGTATATCTCTTATGCTGGGGTTTTCAGGGATTCAATGTGTTGTTTTGTTCCATTTTTTATCATTCCAAGTGCATCTACTATCACTAGAACGATACTTGTTTCCAATTTCCACATTTTTTCTATTTCAATTTCCAGGCTTTTATATTTTGACAGTTTTCCGAATTCCTTGGTTGCTATGTTACAATTCGCTGGACAAGCCATATAAATTAATAAGCAAGTTTTTTCTTTCTGGTTTTTAACAATAATGTCCGGCCTATTTGTTTAAATTTTTCTGTCTGTGCAGATGGTGTAATTCCATATGATTATTATTATTATTATTATTATTTTTTATTATGATTAAAAAATTTTTATTATTAAAATTTTTTTATTATTAAAATTTTTTTATTATTAAAATTTTTTTATTATTAATTTTTTTAGACAGAATAAATTTATTAGTAAATTATTAAATTTATTATTAAATTTTAAAATAAATTTTTTTATTATTAAATTTTTTATTATTAAAATTTTTTTATTATTAAATTTTTTTTATTATTATTATTATTTTAATGCTTCTAAAACGAAGCTACTCTCAATTAACCATCATCGACAATCTCCCCTACCTCCCATTAGCATGGACCAGGCTTGTCTCCCAGAGAGTAAAACACTAGGCCTCCTTGGTCTCACACTTTCAGCGAACCTCAAGTGGAATGGACTATATCGAATCCATTACTAAATCCGCTGCTATGAAAGTCGGTTCTCTATGTAGGGCCCGGAAGTTTTTTCCGTCTAAATCTATCCTGCACATATATAAATCTACCATCCGCCCGTGCATTGAATACTGCTGCCATATCTGGTCGGGTGCCCCTGCTATTCTCCTCAGGCTTCTCGATAAGGTTCAGAGGAGGGTCTGTAATGTGATAGATACCGACTTGGCAGACCGCGACGTGGCTTCCCTGTGTCTCTTCTATAAATACTTTCACGACTTTTATGATGAACTTAAATCACTGGTGCCCCCTAAATACGAATTTGGACGCGATACTAGATTAGCAATTAAATCCCACCCTTTTACAGTGAAACCGATAAAATGCAACCGCAACTTCTACTCCAACAGTTTCTTTACTCGCACTTCCCGACTGTGGAATTCCCTTCCACACGATTGCTTCCCCGACTGCTACAATCTCCAGGAGTTTAAATGTAAGGTCAATAGACACTTCCTAACACACTAACATGCTCCCATTCTATCAAAAACTCTTCCCATCTGCCCAACCCTAATCCTCGGTATCCTTACCCATCTATCACCTTCCTCCTGACATTCCCTATGTCTAACCACTCCTTCTCTTTACTTTCCCCTATGTAGCCCCATGCGCAATAGTGGCAGTGGAATGCCTTGCTTGGGGTGAAATGATTAAAAAAATTATTATTAACCTGCGTTAACCTGTTGGTCGCGTTTACTGTGTCCTTGTCGTCGACATTGCCGCCAAGGTTGGCTCTATTAGAACATCAGAACTCCCGAAGGCATCGTTCTTAAATGTTATAAATCACGTAGACTCCTCTAACCTCTACAAGGATTGGCCATCAGAGGAACGCACATAGACAAATAGACACATGTACACTACCGACCATAATTTCGGGACCACCCATATTTTTAGCAGAATCAAATTCGCCGAGTTTGTATATTTTGTTATTCTTATGCAGATGTCAAGTAAAAAAAGGATTCTTTTCAACTTTAAAGTAAACATTTACTCAGTTTGCTACTTGACTCCTCTTATTTTGATCGAGTTTTTGCCGAAAATTCAGATTTATCCAGATATTATAATTACGGTAAAATTTATTTTTCTTAACCATATTATTACGGTATAAATGGCAATGAAGAAACAGATTAGCATTGAAAAAAGAGCTCGGATTGAAATTCTTTTGAAAGAAGGATATTCTGAACGTGTTATCGCCAAAAAATTAAGCCTATCAAAAAAGGGCGTGCATTATTGTCTTCGTGAAATTGAGTTAAATACTGACAGAAAAAGATCTGGTAGGCCTAGAGTAACATCTATTGTAGAGGATAGGCACGTGATCATATCTAGCAAGAGGAAAAGAGAAAAAACGCCTCGGAATTAACAATCAAATTGAACTCTACTCGGCAACATCTAGCATATGTTACTACTGTTTAGAGATGACTTCATTCTGCTGGGCTTAAAGGCTGGGTAGCAGTTAAGAAGGATGTGCGTTGTACTACAGCGGATATCGGCTCGAAACGAGAAACCAGGGAGCCGAGTTCGAATTCCAGTTGAATCCATTGTATTCACTTACGCGCAAATACCCTTGGGAAAGGTATTAATCCGTCTCTTCCTTCCAGTTATGGGTTAAATAGCAGGACAGACTGGATTCTATAGCCTGGGTCGGCAACTAGTCTACCGCAGAAAGCAATGGCAACCTACTGCGGGATAATCTTCTGCCCAGTCAGTCATGTCTCTTTCGAGACATGATCGCCCAAGCGTGTATCGCGTATGGCACTTAACTGACTGACTGAATGTAATAGTTGAAAACATGATAAGGCTTCTATTGGGTATAAAGTGGGGGATCGATTTACTATTGTTTTTAAGTAATAAACTTATCCCCCACTAATTACTACATGATAATATGGTACATAACTTCCCCCGTCTTGTTATGAGTCAAATAATGGGACAGATTGGGTTCTATAGCATTGGTCGGCAAGCAGTCTACCGCAAAAAGCAATGGCAACCTACTGCGGGATAATCTTCTGCCCAGTCAGTCTTGTCTCTTTCGAGACATGATCGCCCAAGCGTGTATCACTTAACTGACTGACTGAGCAGTTAAGAAACAACTGAAATGAACTTCCTAAAAATGAACAAATATTGTTTAAATGCTTGCAGGATGCTTGGAAATCACTTTCACCAACTTATAAAAATGAGTTTCTAGAAAGAATGCCAAGGATTTGCTCTGCAGTAATAAAGGCTCGTGGTGGTTTCTTTGATGAAATGAGAATATAAATTAACTTTACTTAAATTTGAAATTAGTCTATGTTAATTTTGGTTTTAATTATTGTACAATTGTGAGAAACAATGAAATATATCTATATTTATTCTTCTGAGACATAAAATTTGTTGCTATTTTTTTTTCTTAGAGAATAAATCTAAGTTGTCCCAAACTTATGTTCGGCACTGTATTATTTTTTCCCTATCATCTCCCTAGCATTACATAGATAAAGTTTTCCTTAGTGTGTGGGCTGTAATTAATAAGATAATTTTTTGTATATATCTTAAGCTGGGGTTTCCAGGGATTTTTTCAATGTGTTGTTTTGTTCCATTTTTTATCATTCCAAGTGCACCTACTATCACTGGCACAACTCTTGTTTTCAATTTCCACATTTTTTCTATTTCAATTTCCAGGTCTTTATATTTTGACATTTTTTCAAATTCCTTGGTTGCTATGTAACAATCCGCTGGACAAGCCATATCAATTAATAGACAAGTTTTCTCCTTCTGGTTTTTAACAATAATGTCTGGCCTGTTTGCTTCAATTTTTCTGTCTGTGTAGATGGTGTAATCCCATAGAATGGTGACATCTTCTATTTGTATTATTATTATTATTATTATTATTATTATGAAACTGCAACGGACTACCACTTATTCTCTTATAATTTCGAATAACCCCTTCTATAACATGTCCTTCATGCGTAGCCCTCTTCATCTGCTAGTTCAACCGTTATCATAACACCAATGTCTATATTTTAATGCATTTTATAACTACAATTATAATGTCTTGGCCTGTGACTTAGGAAACAACTAGAAAGAAAATTCTTTACACATTTATATGCATAGATAGGTTTGTGTAAGAAACGTAATAATATTGCGTACCTTCTGCAAACTGTAACAAGAAATGGCCGGTTAATTTTAATAACTCCCAAATGCAGTCGCTCTTACAATCACCTGAGAGGCCCCTTTCTACCTTCCATCTGCATGGTTAATGCTATCATCCAGGAAATTGATTTGGTACGACATCTCTGGCTAATACTTTCCTCTGAAACGAAGTAGAAAAGTCATATTGAATTAATAGCTACGACAGCTGCGTGAAAATTTCGTGCTCTATGTTACCCTAGACAATTTTTCTCGCAAGAATATATCTTAAATATTCCAATGTGTGCCAGTAGTTCATGTTTTAAATTTTACTGAGACATATAGTCTGATGGTCATGCTACATAGAGAAAGATTTTAGATAAAATCCAAAGAAGACACTGAAATAATTTCGGTCCTGACGTGGCATCAAGGTTTCAATCCTTTTCCGTTGTAATTTAGGTTCCCTGTAATTTTTTTACCAATATATCCATGATAAATGTTCTGATGAATATTTCCTTATATCTAAACTTATTTATAAATGGAACTTTGTCAGTGTCTGTGTGTATGTCCGTTACCTATAGACTCCGAAACGGCTAAACCGATTTTCTTGAAAATTGACACAGTTGTACTATGAGCGTCTGCGAGTTTTCTTAGCTAGGTTTTGTGTTGAGGTACCCCCGATAAATATCGAAAATTGATAATCGAAAAAATCGGGTTATAGAAGGAGTGGTCCGATTTTAATCAAATCTAATACACTCATAGAAAAAGACATAAGAAACGATATTCAGAAGTTACAAGGCTGCAGTTCCTACAATAGTGCAGAAAATCAATAATATATATATATATATATATATATATATATATATATATAAAAGGCAAGTTATTTTTGTGTGTGTCTGTGTGTGTTTGTCCGTTACCTATAGACACCGAAACGGCTAAACCGATTTTCTTGAAAATTGACACATTTGTACTATGAGCGTCTGCGAGTTTTCTTAGCTAGGTTTTGTGTTGAGGTACCCCCGATAAATATCGAAAATTGATAATCGAAAAAATCGGGTTATAGAAGGAGTGGTCCGATTTTAATCAAATCTAATACACTCATAGAAAAAGACATAAGAAACGATATTCAGAAGTTACAAGGCTGCAGTTCCTACAATAGTGCAGAAAATCAATAATATATATGTATATATATATATATATAAAAGGCAAGTTGTTTTTGTGTGTGTCTGTGTGTGTTTGTCCGTTACCTATAGACTCCGAAACGGCTAAACCGATTTTCTTGAAAATTGACACAGTTGTACTATGAGCGTCGACGAGTTTTCTCAGCTAGGTTTTGTGTTGAGGTACCCCCGATAAATATCGAAAATTGATAATCGAAAAACTCGGGTTATAGAAGGAGTGGTCCGATTTTAATCAAATCTAATACACTCATAGAAAAAGACATAAGAAACGATATTCAGAAGTTTTAAGGCTGCAGTTCCTACAATAGTGCAGAAAATCAATAATATATATATATAAAAGGCAAGTTGTTTTTGTGTGTGTCTGTTTATCTGTCTGTATGTCCTTTATACAAATCCACAATTTTTTCCGATTCTCACCAAACTTCATACAAATATTCTTTAGGCTGAGTCTGAGCTCCAGGACCATAGATTAGTTCTAAAGCTTTCATTACATCCAAGCAACGCCGGGCTATACTGCTAGTTTTAGATAAAATCCGAAGAGGACAATGAAATGATTTCGGTCCTGACGTGGCATCTAGGTTTCAATCCCTTTAGGTTCCCTGTAACTTTTCTACCAATACATCCTTGATAAACGTTCTGGTGAATATTTGCTTATATTGAATTTATAAGTTTAAGTGCATTGTTAGATTGGCTACAAGGTTTGACAAATTAACAATTTAGCTTGATGCAACCATATGTTTTATGCTAACAGTTTCTTCTCTCGCATGTCTGTCTTGTGGAACTCTCTTCCGTATGGTTAAATTCCGGCCAACATTGATCGACTAAAATGATAATGCAGTGTCAGTCGTTAGTAACAGCCTTCTTGATACAACAGCCTTTATTGTTTTTGGTCTTCTATCTACCACGTCCTCTTAAACGGTAGGCCGTCATGACTCTCTACTATATATATATATATATATATATATATATATAAACTTATTCATAAATGGAACTTTGTCTGTGTATGTGCGTCTGTGTGTGTGTGTGTGTGTGTCCGTTACCTATAGACTCCGAAAAGACTGAACCGATTTTTTTGATAATTTACACAGTTGTACTATAAGCGTCTGCGAGTGTTCCTGTCTAGGTTTTGTGTCGAGGTACCCCTGATAAATATTGAAAATCGAAAAAATCGTGTTTACGAGTGGAGTGGTCCAAATTAATTAAATTTGATACACTCATAGACAAAGGCATACGAAACGATATTCAGAAGTTTCAAGGTTTCAGTTCTTATAATAGTGCAGAAAATTTGATATCGATAGCTGGAAATCAAACTTTGACTTACATCCATTCATTTTTCTTTCAGTCTACGGTTTCGCTTGAACTGGAAACAACTATTGCTTTTTAGTCTTTCGTACCAACGTCCAAAACGTCTGAGCTCCAGGATCATGGATTAGTTTTAAAGCTTTCATTACACCCAAGCAACGCCGGGCTATACTAATAATTTATATATATATATATATTATTGAAATTAACGTAGATTAATAAAACTGGTTATAAACAAACCAAAAATTTGAAATTATTTGCTTGAACATTATTTTTGATCGTACTCGTATTTAAGTAGATATTCTATTTGTAATCAAACAGTATTACATATTCATTTCTACCGGCCTGATTATTTGCGATAAATCTTTGTTCCGAAAATGTGTCATTTGGCTATATAAGCTTGATTTGACTTCGATTAGACTGTTAGTCGCTCGAAGTCGAGAGGTCTAAGTGGGCCCCAGTTCAATTGGTAACTTCTCCTATCTGGTTAGGGGTTGCAGGTTCGAATCTTCGAATTTTCTACGCTCCGCTCCACCATCCATTTGCTCAGACCTGCTTTCCCGTATCTCTCCTTATCTCTATCCGACCTGTGAGTATTAAGTTCTCCGGGCCTTCTTTCCTCATTACGTGTCCCAGAAACGTCATTTGTCTCTTTCTGATATTTAGTTTTCTTCTAGTCTGCATCCTTTCCAACACCTCATCGTTGCACACGTGCTCCGTCCATGGCATCCTCAGCATCCTTCTGTAAAACCACATTTCTGCTGCCTCAAGACTCTCTTTCATCCTTGATGAGATCGTCTGACATTCGCTGCCATAAAGGAAAACCGTTATTACATAGCAATCCAGCTGTCACTTCTTTGTTTCCAATGAGATTCCCTTTATCTTTGATGAGATCGTCCAGCATTCACTTCCATAAAGAAGGACAGGTATCACATAGAAATCCAGCACACTTTTTTTTTGTTTCTAATGAGATTTTCCTGTCTTTCAGTACTAGCTTCTGAATTGCGTTTTTGGTCATGCCAATGCGTCTTTGGATCTCCGTGTCGCATTTTTCATCCTCTGTCCAAACATTTCCTAGGTATATGAGTCTTTTACTTGTTTTATTTTAGTCTTTTCCGACTTGTAGTTGGCATATTGGGCTCTTCCTTTTGCTGTTGACCATACACTAAGTTTTCATTAAGATAATGCTCAGTACTTTCTTCTCACGTTCTTGGACTCGAAACACGTGTAGCGACAAAAATACTACTATGGATACTTAATGTATGATGCAAAAAGCAAGTAATAATAATACTATTAACAACAATAAATCTAGACTTTAAACAAAGGGGTCATGGCTTCTCATAATTTTTTCACCGATACCAATTTCTCTCGTTAGAAAAATTGCTATTTCTTTTTTCAGTATATATATATATATCCGCAGACAGATCTGTTTCGCTGTACCACAGCTCATCAGTACGGTTAACCTCCGATCGCTTTTTGACATGGTATTGAAACCCGACTGAATTGGCGTCAGTCGGCGATTCTACCACAGGGCTATGGGCGTTCGGTAGAAGAAGGCAGACTTTTTAGCGTGTATATTTTCATTATACGCGCCTAATAGCCAGAGTGCTCTAATTCATTTTACTGAATGAGCGATGCGTAGATCCCAGAGTTTTTCAAAGTTTACCATTTCTTCCAGAGTGCTCAATCGGGTTGTGAGAGAGTATATATATATATATATATATATATATACATATATATATATATATATGTATATTCTAAACATATACTGTTAAATATAACAGACAGTGAATGATTATTTGCTTTATTCATGACCCCTTCTAATTATCGTATTATGGCTTTAATTTCAGGTGAAAATAAATCTGGATATTTGGATATTATTTTATTATGATGGTTCTAAACTTTCGGCCCACATGAGCCATCTTCAGACAGGTTACAGGGACGTTAACATAAAGACATCTACCATCAAAGATGATATTAACTTGTGTTGGCATAAAACATTGCTTTGCAACGATAACAGTTACCAAATAGCAAATGCAGGTTGTTAAATTGTAATGCGGTTCTATGACGTCAAACCGCGTAAGAGACTGAAATGCTAACTGAATCATATGTCTAAATGGAATGTAATCTGTTGTGATAAGATTGAAATGTAATTTTGTTAAGTGTGGGTTGTTTGGATTTAATGTAGGTGACCTCCAATATCTGAAGGTTCTTTTTACTATGTGGATGTGTGAGTATTATTGATATCGACTAAAATCTAATATTATCTACATAGCTGTTTTTCTAAGAAATGTTGTTCAATTGAAGACTGTTAGAAAGGTGACAGGTAAGTCTACGAGAGAAAGTGGTTGTAGTAAAACCAATATATGTAGCGGGTATATTATTAGTACCAGAGATACAATCTCTAAACGGGCCTGTAAACTGATACACTGGATTGGTTTTCTGTAGAGGATTTATTGTGTAGTTGTAGGGTTATTAAAGACTATGAGGTCAATTGTTTAAAATTTTTTTTAAATTTTTAAATTAAAAAAAAAATTTTTAAATATATAATTTGATTATTATTATTTATTGGTTTGACAGTTCTACGTATTGCGTTTTTGAGTATTCTTTCATCATGTTCGTTAACGCCCTGTAACCTCTCTGAAGATGACTCATGTGAGCCGAAAGCTTAGAACGAGTACAAAATAAAAAATATCCAAATGTTGGACAATTTTGTCTTTATTTTCACCTGATGTTTGAAGGGATGATATCTGTTATATTTAACAATATATGTTTCAAAAATTATCTGGTGTGTATATATATATATATATATATATATATATATATATATGTGTGTGTGTGTGTGTGTGTGTGTGTGTGTGTGTGTGTGTGTGTATGTGTTTGTGTATATATATATGTATGCATGTATTTTTAAAAAAATGAAAAAACTAAATGAACAGATATGTATTAAAGAAAGGAATATGCCAATAAATATGAGGAAAGTATTTTGAAGAATGTAAACATTGTAAATAGTTGCAAAAGTTCATTTCTAGAATAAAGACAGATGTGGAAGGTGAATTTGACAATAAAGGTAAGTACAACAGTCCGAACAATGTAAATAGTGTAAATAGTTACAATACCTCATCTCAGAAATATAGACAAATGTTGAAGGAGTGAATATGGCAATAAAGATGAGGACAACAGTCGAAACAATGTAAATTGTGTAAATAGTTACAATACCTCATCTCAGAAATATAGACAGATGTTGAAGGAGTGAATATGGCAATAAAGATGAGGACAACAGTCCAAACAATGTAAATAGGGTAAATAGTTACAATACCTCATCTCAGAAATATAGACAGATGTTGAAGGGGTGAATATGGCAATAAAGATGAGGACAACAGTCCAAACAATGTAAATAGTGTAAATAGTTACAATACCTCATCTCAGAAATATAGACAAATGTTGAAGGAGTGAATATGGCAATAAAGATGAGGACAACAGTCCAAACAATGTAAATAGTGTAAATAGTTACAATACCTCATCTCAGAAATATAGACAAATGTTGAAGGAGTGAATATGGCAATAAAGATGAGGACAACAGTCCAAACAATGTAAATAGTGTAAATAGTTACAATACCTCATCTCTGAAATAGAGACAGATGTTGAAGGAGTGAATATGGCAATAAAGATGAGGACAACAGGCCAAACAATGTAAATAGTGTAAATAGTTACAATACCTCATCTCAGAAATATAGACAGATGTTGAAGGAGTGAATATGGCAATAAAGATGAGGACAACAGTCCAAACAATGTAAATAGGGTAAATAGTTACAATACCTCATCTCAGAAATATACACAGACATTGAATTGAGTGAATATGGCAATAAAGATGAGGACAAGAGTCTAAACAATGTAAATATTGTAAATAGTTGCAATACCTCATCTAAGACATATAGACAGATGTTGAAGGAGTGAATATGGCAATAAAGATGAGGACAACAGTCCAAACAATGTAAATAGGGTAAATAGTTACAATACCTCATCTCAGAAATATAGACAGATGTTGAAGGAGTGAATATGGCAATAAAGATGAGGACAACAGTCCAAACAATGTAAATAGTTACAATACCTCATCTCAGAAATATAGACAGATGTTGAAGGAGTGAATATGGCAATAAAGATGAGGACAACAGTCCAAACAATGTAAATAGTGTAAATAGTTACAATACCTCATCTCAGAAATATACACAGACATTGAATTGAGTGAATATGGCAATAAAGATGAGGACAAGAGTCCAAACAATGTAAATATTGTAAATAGTTACAATACCTCATCTCAGAAATATAGACAGATGTTGAAGGAGTGAATATGGCAATTAAGATGAGGACAACAGTCCAAACAATGTAAATAGGGTAAATAGTTACAATACCTCATCTCAGAAATATCAACAGATGTTGAAGGAGTGAATATGGCAATAAAGATGAGGACAACAGTCCAAACAATGTAAATAGGTACAATACCTCATCTCAGAAATATAGACAGATGTTGAAGGAGTGAATATGGCAATAAAAATTAGAACAAGAATCTGAAAAATGTAAATAAAGTAAATAGTTACGATACCTCATTTTCGTTATATAGACAGATACACGTATTGTCTTCTGACAATGATCCACCTTACTTCTCTGCTTAATTGGGAACACATACATGATCATAATATAAATAACTAGCAGTATAGCCCGGCGTTGATCGGGTGTAATGAAAGTTTTAAAACTAATCCATGGTCCTGGAGCTCAGACTCTTTGAACGTTGGCACGAAAGACAAAAAGCAATAGTTGTTTCCAGTTAAAGCGAAACCGTAGAATAAAAGAAAAATGAATGGGTGTAAGTCAAATTTTGATTTCCTGGTATCGATATCAAATAAGTTTTTTTCGTCGTAAACTGAATTGTCAAGGCTAAATAAGTCCTCTGAGTAAATGGTATCATGGCTGAGACTAAGAACTACAATTATACCTACTTAGAGCCAAACCCGAAGCAAAAACTAAAATAAAAGGACTGAAAAAAATAGACATACAGGCAGATAAACAGACACACACACAAACATCTTGGCTTTTATATATATATATATATATATATATATATATATATATATATATATATATAATCGATTTTCTGCACTATTTTAAGAACTTGCAACCTTAAAATTTCTGAATATCGTTTCTTATGTCTTTCACTATGAGTGTATCAAATTTTATTATAATCGGACCACTCCTTCTATAACCCTATTTTTTCAATTATAGGTTTTCGATATTTATCGGGGTACTTCGACACAAAAGCCAGCTAAGAACACTCGCGGACGCTTCTAGTACAACTGTGTAAATTTTCGAGAAAATTCTGTTCAGCCGTTTTGGAAGTCTATAAGGTAATGGACACACACACACAGACACACACACACACATACGCACACACAGACAAAGTTCCATTTATAAATAAGTTTAGATATATATACAACCTGTATATTATTATTTACTTCATTAGTTTAGAAATTTCGATTTATTATTCTTTATTATTCTGTTTATTATTCTGTTTATTATTCTGTTTATTATTCTTTAATATTCTGTTTATTATTCTGTTTATTATTCTTTTTATTATTCGGTTTATTATTCTGTTTATTATTCTTTTTATTATTCTTTATTATGCTTTATTATTCTGTTTATTATGCTTTATTATTCTGTTTATTATTCTGTTTATTATTCTTTATTATTTGGTTTATTATTCTGTTTATTATTCTGTTTATTATTCTGTTTATTATTCTTTATTATTCTGTTTATTATTCTGTTTATTATTTGGTTTATTATTCTGTTTATTATTCTTTATTATTCTGTTTATTATTCTTTTTATTATTCGGTTTATTATTCTGTCTATTATTCTTTTTATTATTCTGTTTATTATTCTTTATTATTCCGTTTATTTTTATGTTTATTATTCCTTATTATTCTGTTTATTATTCTGTTTATTATTCTTTATTATTCCGTTTATTATTCTGCTTATTATTCCTTATTATTCTGTTTATTATTCTGTTTATTATTCTGTTTATTATTCTTTATTATTCTGTTTATTATTCTGTTTATTATTCTTTTTATTATTCTTTATTATTCTGTTTATTATTTTTATTCTGTTTATTATTCGGTTTATTATTCTGTTTATTATTCTTTATTATTCTGTTTATTATTCTGTTTATTATTCTTTTTATTATTCTTTATTATTCTATTTATTATTCTGTTTATTATTCTTTATATCATTCTGTTTATTATTCTTTTTATTATTCTTTATTATTCTGTTTATTATTCTGTTTATTATTCTGTTTATTATTCTTTATTATTCTGTTTATTATTCTGTTTATTGTTCTGCTGTGACAAGTTTAAATTTATTTTATTATATAACGCATAGGGGGGCGCATATATCTTCGGATTTTTGTCTTGTCTCACTCCTTTCGTCACACGTGATAATTATATGAGTCGGGAGATATTTGAGAGATTTTGTGCATTAAGAGTTCAAAGACGGTTTAAAAACACCGAGGAATAATTAGTGAGTCGGTAGAAAGATGATCTGACGTAGAAATCCCAGCGATAGTTTTGCTCAGCTTCCGTCTGAAAGGCATCGCCTGAAAGATTCCTTCTGTTCCGAACGACTGACTTCTGCCGACAATCAAAGTTCTACGAACCCAAACTGAAGAGAAGCAGACACTGGTGTGAGAACTTCAATACAGATCACATATTAAGTATAAGCCGAAAAGCGTTAGTTCGGTAAAAGTATTCGAAGTTGGTCAATGGGTTCCAGATGAACAAGCAGCTTTTTAACCTAATCAGAAATTCGATATCTAATACCCATTAAGAATAAGACCGTCTATATGCAAATTTCCGGAAAGAACCTACTCTAGTAATTAATTATTTTTATTTTATTTTATACAGGTTTTGCAAAAGGACGTATAGCGGAATGAAAAATAAAGACGTGCATGCAATATTGTTTACACAAATTTATGAATCATAAAAGTGGTCACTCTAGTACTTTATAGGGATTTCGATCCTCACTGGGTGCACCATAATTTTTGTTTGTGACATCTCTTAGCTTTACTGAGAAAATCACCCTATACACAATAAACCTACAAATCCGTCAAGTAAAGAAATTGCTGGGACCTTTCATTCATGAACGCCATTATTGTTATGTCATTTTTCATCATAATTCGATTTCTGCTCTGGTTGCACGACCTACAAAGTCTGCTGGAAGACCTAAGGCAGGTCGCGGTGTGTCGTTATAGCTCCATTTCATGTTTTTTCTATCTCCTCTATCATTCCTAGCGTTACATCTCTGGCCTGATTCTGCTTTTCACTCTATCCATCAGTTTTGTAATGTGGCTCATTAAACTGATTGTTTAGTGGACTTTGCACTCGTTTGCACCTGGCTTCTTAGGCAGTGCTATGAAAATCGACTTGCTTAGGTCATTTGTTATAAATTTAATTTATTATTTCTGTAATTTTCTCTATGCTGACTTTTTCTGGGGCTATCAAAAACTCTATTACAATGCCATCTGGTCCAACTTCTTTGTTTCTATTCAGTCTGGCCATTGCAGCTTCGATGAACTTTAATATTTCTAGTTCATCCTCATCTTTGTGTAATATATTGTCTATTTCCATTAATTTTAACAAAGCTGATTCAGGCAATTTAGGTTTATGTAATCAATATACTTTTCAATAAGAATTAACTACACTACTTAGATTTATTATAATTGCCAAGCTTCAATTTTTTTATTATAGGCTTATGTTTCTTGTATAATGAAATATTTTCATGTTCCTGTAAATTTCAGAGTTGATACACAAAAAACCTTTAAAAATAAGTCTTTTCTACAAATATTATGATGGCTTCTGTTCTGACGAGCTTCTTTCCCAACCACATTTACTTATGCAGTGAAATTTTAAAGTGCCAAAAAACGATATTGCAATGAGTAAACGAAACCCTTTCGTAAGCAATCGATAGTTTTGCTAGAGAGAATTCATAAGTTCCCACCGATTTGAAAAATTGACGCTCTTTAGTCTTAGATTGCAAACTGTTTAGTGATCTGACCCGTTAAAAACAGCTATCCCTAAGCAGTCTGGTTATTTTCTCGGCACGTATCAGGCTGATTAATTCAGCGATTGAAAATAAAAATGAAAAATAAAAATAAGTTAGAAATCTAATTTTTCCACAGGCACAAAGTGTAAAACATGAGGATTCTAAATTAAAATAAGATATACTGGATTTTGTCTCTAATAACGGCAATAAAACTATTAAAAAGCAAAATGTGACGTGTCTTTTTAGAACGTAGGCAATCATGGCCTTCTACACCTCAGTAGTATACCCCATGTGGTTCTAAGCATGCTTTCTCATGTTACCCCACCCAAACTCTGCTCTGTGATCCATTTTCTCAAGCCAATAAACCTAGAATATAAATAAATAGAAACTAGAGTGGCCAATAATTAAGGGATCAGTTTATATATGGGCTATAATAGAGAATTGATTCCCCATTTTATATTTTACAAGAACATAAGTAGATTAAGGTTCTATATCTAGGGAGGCTTCTTCTTCTTCTTCTTCTTCTTCTTCTTCTTCATCATCATCTCTGTGCCGTGCTCTTTCAGGACGTTGACGATCATGGCCTTCCACATCTTACCACGTTTTCTGTTGTCACCCCACTCAGACCCCACACTGCTGTCCACTTGTTCAAGCCCATAAATCTAGAATTTAAATGTATAGAAACTAGAGTGGCCATAAGTGAGGGATCAGCTTATATATTGATTATTTATATTTCAAGAACATTAGTAAAAAGTGGGAGTAAAAAAAAGGAAAGCACTCAAGTCCATAACCGAAACAGCGGAAAGAACAGCTAATTGGTTATGGATCAAAAGAGAGAGTGCCTGGATTTCCAAAATTGTTAGCTAAAATTCCCCGAAATTCTGTGTTTAAATTAATGTTTCGGACGAGCTCATGTACGGTTCGCCTCTAAATGGAAAGTGGCTCTGACTGTCACCAATCAGATGCATTTGAAAGGTTTCGTACCGGGACTAAACGTAATTTTCCAGTGTCTGAAAGCTCTTATCGAGGGTGGGCCAGAAACTGATCATCTCTGGTCGGGTCGGCGCGGTGAGGGGGGTGGGGTATGATGTTGAAAGACCCGAAACCCCCTAGTGATCCACGCAATGACATCACTGACGACACCCTCTAGCGCCCCCCATTACGGTGCGTATTGGAAAAGTAAATATTCTTTTGCGTCTAGATTTGACATCCATATTAAAATGCATGGATGAATTGGAGATTTATGATAGATTCTGGCGAGAAACTTTGGCTAGCACAGACAAACTTTTCCAGCAGAAGACATTAAAGTTGTTTCAATAGAATGTTTCAACCTCATAACAGTGGAAGATTCTAGCCCCAGGAGGTGCAATAAGTCACTCTTTAGTAGGTTAGCATAGCGTCTTTAATAGAATTAAACGGGGGATACGCTTTCGAAAATTGGCATTTCAGTAACGATCTTCAGAATAGCTGGTTTGGAAAGTTAGTCCTATCAAAAACTTTTCCGCGTCACCTCGCGTCAACGTCCTGGCTTTGACGATAAATTACATTCGGCAGCACGACCTCCAATAGAGAGGATTTAAAGAGCGGGGAACTATATTTTTTTTCTTTTTTTTAATCTTATCACCCCAAGCAAGGCGATAACGCTACTGATGCGCAGGGGGCTACGTAAGAGTAAAAACATTGGAAAAGAGAAAGCCGGAAACCACATCCTAACAAGGGAACAAGGGATGAGCCTCGTCACCTGTTCAATAGACGTAGGAGGAGTGTGAACCGGGCGATAGTTTTAGACTATCTACACCAATTGAAGAAAAAAGTAAAAAGATTGGAAAAGAGAAAGCCGGAAACCACATCCTAAACAGGGAACAAGGGATGAGCCTTTTCACCTGTTCAATAGACGTGGGTGGAGTGTGAACCGGGCGATAGTTTTAGTCTATCTACTCCAATTGAAAAAAAAGTAAAAAAGAGAAAGCCGGAAACCACATCCTAAACAGGGAACAAGGGATGAGCCTTTTCACCTGTTCAATAGACGTGGGCGGAGTGTGAACCGGGCGATAGTTTTAGTCTATCTACTCCAATTGAAAAAAAAGTAAAAAAGAGAAAGCCGGAAACCACATCCTAAACAGGGAACAAGGGATGAGCCTTTTCACCTGTTCAATAGACGTGGGCGGAGTGTGAACCGGGCGATAGTTTTAGTCTATCTACTCCAATTGAAAAGAAAAGTAAAAAGATTCGAAAAGAGAAAGCCGGAAACCACATCCTAACCAGGGAACAAGGGATGAGCCTCTTCACCTGTTCAATAGACGTGGGTGGAGTGTGAACCCGGGCGATAGTTTAGTCTATCTACTCCAATTACTTCTTAATTGCTTCTGTTTTTAGTTTCCACATGACCTGGCGTGGCAGGACCTGTTATGGTCCAAACTATGGGCAAATAGTTATCTATAAACTGGGGTGAAAATACTATGAAATTATATATATATATATATTATATTAAAATGAGAGCAATACATTGTCATAGTTAAAAAAATCTAGCAATACATTTTTGCCAAAAGATAATATGCAAGTTACATATTTTTGTTATAGAAATTACCAAGGCTCCCAAGAAAATTAAATTTCAGCATTAAATGACTCGTAAGTTGATATGTTGCTAAACAAACAAACCTGCCGTCGTTTGTTATATATATATATATATATATATGTGTGTGTGTGTGTCTGTGTGTGTGAGTGTGTGTGTAAAAATATACTCAGTTATGAACTGAGATTAAGGACATGATGGTTAAATAAAAAGAAGACAAAAGGAAAACTGTATTTAAATCGCCTACGTGTTTCGTCCTGTGATGGACTTTATCAAGGCAAAAAGACGAAATGAGTTTTTTTCTAAATTACGAATCTATAAACAGTGTTGGCAACTATAAAAAAACACTGTGTGATTATAGATATGTAATTAAGAATAAAGCTCATTTCGTCATTTTGCCTTGATAAAGTCAAGTCCATCAGAGGACGAAACGCGTAGGCGATTTAAATACAGTTTTCCTCTTGTCTTCTTTTTATTTAACCATATATATAATAAACGACGGCAGCTTTGTTTCTTTAGCATATATATATATATATATATATATAATTATTAAGTAGATCATGGTCAAAGTCAAATAAGTTCATTAAATTGTTTTATTTAAAAGTGCTAAAAATATATCTAAAGAAATATTTTACGTGTAGCGCTTTTCAATATTCAAATTAAGAAGTTCAGCTGATTACGCTACAAGGGTTTCAACTTTCTGGTATCCTCCGGCGTTATATATTAACAGATTATGCAACGCACTGAGCTGGTTTTTGATGAGTCTGTGGAATCGGTTAAGACAAGTTTAGACATGCTAAGATAAGCCCTGTACCCAGTTATCGCGTAAGCGGAGGCTGGGTAATCTTTGACCAGTGGCCAATGCGTCCTCAACGATTAACCACTCTCCTAAAAAATAACCCTATGTTACACCTCAGTTTAGTGGTGGGGCAGGGTAAATAAAACTGATTATCCAACACTTTCTTAAACTCATGACAGGAATTTTAAAATGCACAACTGGAAGTTTCAAATAAAGGACGAGTTCAGACTAATTAAATTTTTAAATACTTCCATTCTTTTTTGTACGAGCACAAATTGTATTTTTTCTTATGTATACAACTTTACATATGTCCTGGGCATGACGGTAAACTGCATCCGGCAGCAAGGCCTCTAATTGGGAGGTTATGAGGAGCATGGAACCACTTCTTATTTGTTATTATTCCTAGGTCCACCCTGACCCGGAGTGGTAGCACCTGTTAGGGTCCTAAATATGGGTAAATAGTTAACTCCCAAACTGGGGTCAAAAGACTATGAAAGTATAAAAATACAGTTTTATAGAAATATATACAAAAATTAGACTTTTATAGAAAAATATACATTTTTGAAGAAAAAATTATTACTAACACATATTTTAGAAGGAAAAATATTTCCAGCAATGAATTTTCTAATACAAAACAAGAAGACATTTTCAGTTTTCTAAACTAAAAAGAATAAAAACAAAATATTTTTATTAAAACCTGACTAAATCAACCTATAACTGAAAATAAAAATAAAAAAAGCATAAAACCCAACGGTTTTGGCATTAAATTACCCACAGAGGTTTATATGCCGTTAAAAAAAAACAAAAAAAAACTCAAACACAAGCTATGGTTTAAATTTTTCGTTATCTTTAGGTGTTATATATTAACTGATTATTCAACGGTTTTTTGAAAGTGTTGGATAATCGGTTAATATATAACGTCTAAGGATACAGAAAGGTTGAAACCCTGGTAGAGTAATCATCTGATCTTCATAATTTGTGTATATACATATATATAACATTTAAATAAGATTTTTTTTTTCTATAATTTAGTAACTAGTAACCTAATATCTCCATAAACATTCACTATAATTTCAGTAACATTTAATAACATGTTACACAAAGGATGAGAGCCATGAAAATGATAACGGGTCGTAACGATTAACGATACTGCATAATATATATGTTCTCATATATACGTGCATCCAGCTTCAAAATCAGTGAAAGATTTGGCACTATCAATGCAAATATAATCTTAGGTAGCCAGAAAATGTCAATAATCGTATATTACATTTTTGGTTATGAGATATAAACCTCCGTAAATTCTCTCTTTCTTGGCGATCGACTATAAGGGTCAATCAAGATCTCTTAACGATAATTGAATGAATGTCGAAACAGACTAAACAAGATTGATTGATTAGTGATTGATTGTTTTCACGTTTTATCAATCATTTGTGAGCGATTTAAAACCTGGAATATAATGCATGAATATTTCTTATAATTTTGCAACTCAATATTTTATAAAAAAAACTTTTGAGAACAACAATTATTTTTCTAGATCAGTAAGCAAAATGCCATAAATGATACATGTCACTAAAAAAATAAAAAGATAGACTAAAACATGTATTAAGAATCTCAGCTGTACTAAGATAATATAAATTTCTGATGAAATGACCAACAATACATCAGTAAATCAGTTAAGTCCCATACGTGATACACGCTTGGGTGATCATGTCTTGACAGAGACATGACTGACGAGGCAGAAGATTTCCCCGCAGTAGGTTGCCATTGCTTTCTGCGGTTGACTGGTTGCCAATCTGCCCTGTTATTGATTTTTTTTATCCAGATCAGCCATACGTGATACACGCTTTGGGCTTTGGCATTTATGTCTAGAACGAGATATGACTGACTGGCAAGAAGATTTTCCAGCAGTAGGTTGCGCTTACTTTCTGCAGTAGACTGGTTGCCATTCAAGGCTATAGTTATACAATTCTTTTATCCGCATGAGCCAGTTAAGTGATACACGCTTGTGCGATCACCTCTCGGAAATAACATGACTGACTTGGGAGAAATTTTTTTAGCAGTAACCAACCAGATGGTTCAAGCAAGGCTAAAAACACCTAAACTTTTCTGCTATGTAACCCATAGTTAGAGGGAAAAATTGTTAATAACTTTTCCAAGGGTATCTACGCGTAAGGGAATACAAGGAATTAAAATGGAATTCCAACTCGGCTCTCCAAATTCTCATTCCGAGCCGATATCCACTGCACCACAACGCACATTTTTTCAGCTACAAATCCTATTATTTAATCCATAGCTGGGAGTAGGAGTTCGAGCTTCTGAATTTCATTTGTCATATTTGCGTTGATGCTGTCCAATTATCATCGTTATTCAGAACAGTCAGTCAGTAATTAGTGGGGGTTCAGTTTATTACTTTATAACAATAAAAAACTGATCCCCCATTTTATGCCAAGTAGAAGATTTAATTATGTTTCCAACTATTATATTCAGTCACTTAGTTAATTGCCATATATGATACACGCTTTTGAAGATCATGTCTCTTTCGAGACATGACTGACTGGAGAGAATTATCCCGCAGTACGTTGCCATTACTTTCTGTGGTAGACTGGTTGCCGACCAAGGCTATAAAATCCAATCTGTGCTGCAATTTAGCTCATAGCTGGAGGGAGAAAATATAGATTATATAACATTTTTATATTAAGTATAATTAGTTGGGGATTAGTTTATTACTTCATAACAATAGAAAACTGATCCCTTATTTTATACCCAGTTTTAATTATGTTTCCAACTATTATATTCAGACAGTTAGTTGAGTGTCATACGTGATACACGCTTTGGGCGATCATGTCTCAAAAGAGACATGACTGACTTGGCAGAGGATTATCCCACTGTAGGTTGCCATTGCATTTTGAGGTAGACTGGTTGCCTGCCAAGGTTATGGAACCCAATCTGTCCTGTTAGTTAACCCATAACTGGGGTGAAGAGATGGATTAATACCTTTCCCAAGGGTATTTGAGCGTAAGCGAATGCAAGGAATTTAACTGGAATTCGAACTCGGCTCCCCGATTTGCCGTTCAGAGTCGATATCTACTGCACTACAAGGCACATCCCATTCCGAATAGACAGAGTCTAAATGCCGTTACGCGGACTTGTAAATGACAAAATATTCTCCCCCCCTGCATCATTTATTCCATAGACGAAATGACGCTGCACTATCGCAATGATAGATGTACAGACGTGATATATTCGATAAAAGCACCAGCTTGTACAGAGCCACAATGCATGTTAAAGTTGGTATATAAATTCCCATTTCCTTTGTAATTATTTGATACAAAGCCAATTTACTTTAGAGATCTTCTTACAAAATAGTTACTTCTGAACAAACCCCCTTGAAAATGCTACCCTGACAACTAAAGAATTGTTCTCTTTATAAATATAGTACTGCTGATTTAAAAAAAATAGATAAGGGATACATTTGAAGAAATTAATATACAAAGAAACATTTGCAAAAATGTTTGACAAAGCGTGAGTGGTAGACTTCAAAGCTGTGTAAATTGTGATGGATAACACCTTGAACACCTGCGTTGTTAAACTTAAAGCGCTTTGGCATTATTGTACACAATAATTGTATATATAATTCTTATCCTATAGTTGTGGGTGAAAGTGCTCAATATAAGCGATAGAGGGTACTAAATATGAAACTGTACATTGTAGTCAACACCAGGAGGCTACTGTTCGTTTCCTACTGAACAAAATCGTCAGGCCACGTTCGTTGTATTTTTGATTGACTTCTTATGTATACAGTTCAGTAATGCAATTTAGGTAGTCTGTTAGGTAGTCTCACAGTTATTTTGGTGGGCGTATTTTGTTAAAATGTTTATAACTTAGTTTATTGAATTATTTGTTTGCTTGGATTAATTTATTTTATTTGTTTCCATTTATACGTGTTCGGGTTTTGGATTTAGAATTTTAAGTAGATTGATTTGTTTCCGTGTCTGCATTTTGAGATAAGTTTTGATCGTTTATTTAGTAATTTGTTTTGGTCTAGGAGAGTAATTTCCTCCAGAAAGAGGTTTTCGGATTGATTGTTGTAGGCTAGTGTTCTTTTTTTAAACGATGTTTCGTGTGAGTTGTTTCGTTGTTTTCCGGGCTCTTCAGTTGCTGCTATGTATATATTTTTTCGTTATCTTTTGATTTTACAGCAACTTGGTTCATTACATTGTTCTGCAAGAAATTGTTGTTTAAGGTTCTTTCGACCTTTATTCTGTAGTTACACGTTGGTTTAATTTGTTCAGGTTTGTTGATTGTTTTCCTGTGTCATTATCTTCTTATTATCTGTCATGTTTGCGGTACCATGTTTGCTGATTTTTACTGTTTTTTGTTGAATATTTTGTGGTGAGTATTTGATGCGGGGAAGTTTTTACGTAGGAGTTTAATGATTATACTCCCTTCATCTGTTTTTTGTTGTATAGTGAATTTGAACCAAATGATGTTTCTCTTCCTGTTGGCATTTTGTGCTGAGGGTGGTTTATGGATTGCTTGGCATCCATCTTTAAAATCTGTCTCATAGATATCCTTTGATTTGTTGAATATGGTTTCAACGGAAAACTACCATAAAGTCTTCAGTTAAGTGATTGTGGTATCTGCCTGAGTAATGGCGGGTGATTGGAAGATGTGTGTCTATAAAGTATTTGTTATTGGGTTATCTGTATTACGACGGACATTCAATAAATAAGATGAATTTTTCGGTAGAAGCACTTCTAATACAGATAGAAGCTAATTGTTTTTTTAACAATTTATTCCTTTACTTCTTTTTCAAAGGGATTTAAATTTTTTTGCAGATTGAAAAAAAAAACTTTGAGAGTTTTGGAGATTAACAAAGATGGCCGACCAAGAAGGACAAGATTGAACAGAGGTCAGTTATCAAGTGTATGGTTGTTGAAGGGTGCAAACCAGCTGAAATTCATAGGAGAATGTCAACTGTGTATGGTGTCACATGTTCCAGCCAAAAGAATGTCTACAAGTAGGCTAAATTGTTTAAAAAGGACGGAGCAGTCTGGAGGATGAAAACAGGCCTAGGAGACGTACAGAAGTGAGGTCCCCTGAGGTGATCGAATCATTTAATAATCTCATTCAGTGTGACAGAAGGGTGAGAGTGGATGACATTGCAAGGACTTTGAGCCTATCTGTTGGGAGAGCACACAAAATTGTCCATGATGAACTTGCCTACTCGAAGGTCAGCTCACACAGCAGCCCAAACGGTGAAAACCGTCACCGAGCTGGACTGTGAATTGCTACTCTGCCATACATGCTAAAAAAGCTGCTTTCTTCTACCGAACGCCCATAACCCAGAAGTAGAAGTGCCCACTGACGTCAATTCGGTGGGGTTTGAAGCAATCGGAGTCTAAGCGTTCTGATGAGCTGTGATACAGCGAAACAGATCTGCCTGCGGATGACTATATATATATATATATATATATATATATATATATATATATATAATGGCAGCAATTTATCCGTTGCACCATGTATACACAAATGAATATATATGTGTGTGTGTGTGTATGTGCGTGTGTGTGTGCGCGCGCACATACACATATCCGCTGGAGCAGGAAGTTGCAAAAAGTTTGTGCCGTAGCCCTTATACCTGCTCAACGAGCTATTTACACACACACACACACACACACACACACACACACACACACACACACACACACACACACACATATATATATATATATATATATATCGATATATATATAGATATATGTATGTATATATATTCTTCATGTGTATGGATACGTTTTTGGGCTCCGTTCGTATGTCTATGTTTGTACCATATTTGAATGAATAAATTTTTGTTTTTGATCGTTTCTGATGAATCGAATGTTTTCTCGCTGAAATAGCTATTCAACAGAATATTTCCGAATATATTCATTATATATATATTGCAAATCGCCTGAAGACACTGAAAGGTAGAAACCTGGGTCTCATTATAACTCGTTTATAAATGAAAAATATTCGAAAGATCTACAATATAAATACAAACAAAACCTTTTAATAGAATTGTGCACTGGTCCAATTTAATTATGACCAAAAACTATATAAATATTATATATATATATATATATATATATTTCTATTAGTCTTCCACATACAAGCCTATTTCGCTGTATCACAGTTCATCAATGTAGATACACACATCCACTTGATTCCGGCCGGGATCGAATTTTGACCGATTTGGTGTCAGTCGGAGTCGCTGCCCACTATGCCATATGTGCATTGAATCAGTGAACTGGAATTTTAACGTGTTGTATAAAAGCAGTGTATAGTCACGCCAATCACCGAAAGAACTCAATTCATTTCGAAGAGTCACGCATATATCGCAGGCGTGGAAACTGTAAATCCGCTTGCTACATAATGTTGTAAACAAGCCGTAGCACTGCCTTCGTAACTGTTCGAGGTAATGTTGGCTGATTCTTTGATGCAAATGCGGATTGGGGGTGTCCCGGATCATGTTTTGCTGTATTAACAAATTATGACTGTATTTCTGATAGCGTGGCACATTTGATACAAGCTTTCATCATTATAATCAAATCAGCATAGAAAACGTCTGTAGGCGTCGAATTCGACGATAAATATTGTTGGTTCATTAATTTTTGGTCATAATTAAATTATAAAACATGTCTATTACTTGTCCATTATTCCCAAAACAAAAAGAACTCACAGTTTTTCTTTCCATATATAAGATTTAATTTTTCTTTTGAAAATTGTACATATTTATTCATGTCACACATCGTATATTTTATCTATTTTAACAGGACGGTACGTTCGCCATTTTCTTTCTCTATATAATCTAATTAATTAAGCTACTCTTATTTATTAACTGGATCAAATGTTATATAGAGGTGTTTGATATCTTGCCTTATTGGATTTAATATGACTTACGTTTCTAGACGGATGCATCATAATTGGACCTTATCTCGGAGAGATTACGTATTCGTAATACGTTTATCTCTTCTCTCACGAGATCAAATCTTATAGAATTCTCTCAAATGATTCTTCACTACTATTAAGGTGCCTTCTTGATTATGAGGATGATTAACCCTTTAAGTGCATACACTATCAGGTGATATTTCTCCGGTGATTAGCTTCTATTAACGTGCATCATTCATTCAGGATTTGAATGTCAACACTTAAGAAGCAGCACCCGGACTCATAAGGTTTTATCATTCGGAATATTTTTTCTGTGAATTAAGCTGGATGAATAAACCAAATACTCAGTAGAAATTACACTAATCGTATTTAATAATTTAATCGTATCACCCCGAGCAAGGCGGTAACGCCACTGATGTGCAGGGGGCTACATAAGAGTAAAAAAGTAGAAGAGAGTGAAGAGGAAGACGAACCAGTTAGAAAGGAGCAAGAGAAGGATGGGAATACAGGTGTGATGACAGTTGCAAAGGTGGAGAGAAAGGAAAGGATATACGGGGTGTTGAAAGAACTAGAGTCATGTGGTTAATAGATGAGTATTGACATTGCATTTAAATTCCTGGAGGTTGTAGCTGCCAGGAAAGCAAGAATATGGAAGCGAGTTCCGCAGGCGGGAAGTGCGAGAGAAGCTGCAGGAGTAGAATTGTCGTCTGCCTTTGGTTAATTAAACTGTGAATGGTGGAACCCAGTTGCCAATCTGGTTGCACGAGTAAAACCTGTTGCAGAGGCACCAGTGACTTAAGTTCGTTGGAACAGAAGCCATGAAAGTATTTACAGAACAGACAAAGGGAGGCCACATCTTGTCGGTGGGGAAGTGGCTGTAGTCGAGCCACCAACTCGGTATCTATCACATTACTGATTCTCCTTTGGAGCCTGTCGAGAACATTGAGATGAAAAGTAGGGGAGCCTGACCATATATGGGAGCAGTATATGGACGAATAGTTGATTCGTATATATGCAGGATGGATTCAGGCGGGAAAATAATATCGAGACACCTTCTTCTTCTATGTGCCATGTTCTTTCAGGACGTAGGCGATCATAGTCTTCCACGTCTCTCTATTCCTGGTGGCTCTTAGCACGCTTTCTCCTATTATACCACCCAAACCCCGCTCTGACCATAAATCTAGAATATAAATATATAAAAACTAGCATAGTCACAAAATGATGGATCAGTTTATATATTAATTATAATATAGAATTGATCCCCCATTTTATAACCGCATTATAATTTCTTATAAACTGTTGACATATATATTCTTCTTCTATGCGCTTTGTCCTTTCAGGCCGTAGGCGAACATGGCCTTCCACATCTCTCTATCCCTGGTGGCCCCTAAAACGCTTTCTCTTGTTATACCACACAAACTTCGCTCTGACCATAAATCTAGAATATAAATGTATAGAAACTAGCATGGCAAAAAATGAGGGACCAGTTTATATATTAATTATAATATAAAATTGATCTCCCATTTTATATCCGCATTATAATTTCTTATAAACAGTTGGCATTCTTCTTCTATGTGCCTTGTCCTTTTAGGCCGTAGGCGATCATGGCCTTCCACATCTCTATCCCTGGTGGCCCCTAAAACGTTTTCTCCTGAAACATCTCGCAACCCTCGTTCTGTTATCCACCTGCTCAGGCCCTTCAAATTTGTTATCAGCTGCTTTCCTCTGTCTTTTTTTCCCTCTCTCTGGCCTGTTAGTATCAGATTTTCCAAGCCCTCCTTCCTCACTGAATGTCCCAGGAACTTCAGTTGTCACTTCCTGATGCTCTATATTAATTTCCTTTTCGTTTCCATCCTTTGCAACACCTCATCATTGCTCACATGCTCGGTTCATGATCTCCACAGCATCCTTCTTTAGAACCACATCTCAGCTGTTTCATGTTTTTCCCTCATCTTTATTTTAGCTAATCTGAGCACGATCAATTTGAAAATGACCTAACGTTTTCTCTGTTATCATTTTTCCTGTACAGAAATGTCACATTTTCAAAAATAATTTTTTTTATTTGTTTTCTGTATATATGATATTAGCCGATAGCAATATTTCTCAAATTTAAATAATAGAGAACTCTTAATTCGTATTTAAACATTGGAATCTGTTTGAGTAAACAAAACGAAAACTTTTCATATCATAGGTTCTTATATGCTCAAACATTGTTTGTATATTTTTTCATTCACATTGTTTTCATAAATTGTTGACCTTTATATGTTTGATCAATTAGACATTTTGGTCTATTTTAACCCATTTTAACCCAGTGTCCTCATTTGAGGACAGCATAAAAAACTGTAAAAAATAATGGGTATAAATCATTATATAAAACCATTATTATACATAGGTAGTTAAGACATATTGATTCATCAGTAAAATTAGCTTCCAAATATTGCCCGGTTGGAAGAAAAATTCTTGTGATTTGTGAAAGAATTTAATGTTCTAAAAACTGAGGACACTGGATAAATATGTGTTAACTTCACTGATCGTAGGAGACCTGGTCTTTTAACGTGCTTAGAAAATCATTATAATCAAAGCGTGAGGGACATATGTTTTATCTACCAAGACATTTTTCAGGTTATTTAAAGCCAGCTATTTAGAATGTAAGGATGTTTTGGGAGATAATAATGATTTATTGATACAAGTCCGATTAACCCAGTGGCTTATTCATATTTTTCCCAATGATACTTATGCGTAATTGAATATAACGAACCCAACTGGAAATGGAACTCGGCTCTCCAATTTCTAATTACGTGTCCTTATCCATTCCACTAGATTACAGTATCTGATATTCCGCAGAGGTCACCCATCTAGGTATTGACCAGGCTCAACGTTGCTTAACCCATTTTAACCCAGTGTCCTCATTTGAGGACAGCATAAAAAACTGTAAAAAATAATGGGTATAAATCATTATATAAAACCATTATTATTATATATAGGTAGTGAAGACATATTGATTCATCAATAAAATTAACTTCCAAATATTGTCCGGTTAGAAGAAAAAAATGTGTGATTTGTAAATGAATTTAATGTTAAAAAAAACTTGGGGACACTGAGTTAAAATGGGTTAAGCAAAAAGGTATCATCTGTACAAAGAAAACCTAATTTGATGGGGAATAACAGACTTCTCAGAATCCAGCGTGAAAACATATCCCAGAAAACGTCTATTGTCCAACAACATTTGGGTAAAAACAGAAATGTTGACCCGTGTAATAAGCAAAAAGAAAACACTGGAACACAAATTTTAGTGGAAGAATTCTTTTACGACAGGTTTAATATTACAATACTAGCAAATATTTTAGTTAGCCCGACACCCTTTGCGATTCCATGAACGTCTTCTTTGTGTCCCGCATGGGACTTGGTACCTATCTGAATCTCATCACAAAGGCAGGGTGTGGTACAAGGCCAACTTTAATGCGGGTAATCCGGGTGCGTACACCGGAGCAAAACTATCCCGTTGCACGGCAGCAACATTTGCCGGTAGTTTGATTGTGACTCGGTCCTTCATAGTAAATATACTGTTTACAAACAAAGAACCCGTGAATTAATATCCCGTGAACTAATGTCTGGAACATTAATTTCGGCAAATATGTGACTTAGGTTACTCTCGTTGTTTGCGAAGGTATCAGCGACTGATTTTTCTGAAACCCTTGTTAGTGTTTTCGCCTAATCTCCTTAAATAAAACATTAGAGTTAAGCGAGATAATGGGTATATTTGGCAGTCAAACTGGTAAACAATTTTCAATATCGATCGAGGGAAACATATCTAAATTGATATTTTGTTTTATGTAACGTTTAGAGAAAGTTACCGGTGGAAATAGATACAACGTTGTGCAAATTAAGTGAAACATCTTTCATTTTCTTTCTATCACCATACGATCAGTTTTACACCCACTGAAGTAACAGGGTGTAATGGATTTTTTTTTGCCTCAGATTAGGTCATTTGGAGTGCTGTACAGTAATATGAATCTCTTTTCGGGGTATATGATGGAATTCGTTAAGCTTTGAAAAATATATCGTTATCCATGATCGCTTCAGATTTTATCACACCCAGACACTATTGTCTCGACTGTCGATTAGTTGTCCTAAGCCGAATGTCTGCGATGGATGTTACCCAAAAGGAAGCGTAGGAAAATTGTACCACTTCACGAACACACTGGCAATGGTTACGTAGACATCATTTGGTGTCAGCCTTTCGATTGTCAGTTGTGTCATTAAGGCGAAGAAATAGACTGCAAAATGTTGTTAGAAAAGAAAAATAATGCTAAGAGACGACATATACGTGATCAGAGAAATTGTGACATCGTAGAAAGATATTCCTTTTATTTCAATTAATTTGCTGAAGAGTGTGCATTTGCGGTGTTAAGCCCGATAATCTCATTCATGAGATTTTAATTTCCTGGGACATCACTGAGAAGACCAACTGCCCTACCCCACTATTAAGGATTTGTGAAAGATTATCACAGACATGATGACTAACAGGAACAAGAACCACTTAATCTGAGCATGCAGTCACTTTAGAGGCTGACCAAGATTATAGATTTAGTTTGGTATTAATATTTTTCAACTTCGGAGATTTGATGAGGGAGCGTCTTTTTCTGTCTTGTCCGTGTCTAATAGCCTGTAGACGCTTCATGATAATAATCGTTTTACCGAAGTTAGATAGTCCTCCGTTCGTCTGTCTGCTATTGTTGACTGTCTACGCAGTGCTGAGATGGATATGCCATTTTGTTAAGCTCGTGAAACACATCTGTTATCAGGCCAACACAAACAGTATTAATAATGGTTAGCTGTTCTTTCGCTTTAAACTTCACAGATATAACGAGAAGCTGTTTGTCCGTGCCTACCTTTCGTAGTTACCCATAAACGCTACATAATGATAAGCAGTTCGCCGGAGCCAGGTATTTCTTCCGACAACTGTCTCCCATAGCCGACAGTCTCCGCAATGCTGAGATGGATGTGTCCTTTGTAACGCTACTGTGACACAACTATAGTCCGGCCAATGCAAAATGTCGGCGGTCAATATATGCTTCCTGGTCAGAGTCTCTGGGGTTTGATATTGGTGGTCTTCTCTGGTAGGCTTGGTATTCATCTGCAGTTAACTGTTAGCGCCTTCAAAGTTTTATTCTAATAAATTTGCATTCGTATTTGGTATGCCAATGGAAGTAATTGCGTTCTCTGATGTGCATGCACATGCACGTGCGTTACGCTTGGCTCGTAAGCAGCTCGACCACCAGCCGCCGGTAGCGCTTCGAAGGTTTTGCCGGCAACTATTAGTAAATATATAAGCAGTTAATAAAACAGTGTATGGATGTGTTGTGGGATCTCCCCTTTTGCTATGATAATGGACTCCACTTGAGTATACATATACTCCTGTCATAGAGAGATCAGGATCCGATCCGTAAAAACAGTGACTCATCCGTAAGATACCGAACGATACCGAAGTTACACAGAGAATACCGCGTCAGTAGTCATAGTAGCACTGAACTCCACCCAGACAGAATAATATTACACGGATATACTAATTACAGCACGGCTTCACTTCCAAGACTTAGTAAGGAATATATATATATATATATATATATATATATATATATATTCCTTACTAATCGTATAGCTGGATTACTAACTCACGTTCCAGTTTGTATCTTTACGTTTAATATAACTTATTTTTCTATCTCAAATATCTGTTTTGTTCTTCATTATTTTGTGCGGTTCCTCACCCGGAATCCACAACATCTATCTATCTATCTATCTATCTATCTATCTATCTATCTATCTATCTATCTATCTATCTGTTTTTGTTGTTCGTTATTTTGTGCGGTTCCTCACCCAGAATCTACAACATGATGCCTATTCAAAATACCCCGAAGACCAGTGCCTAGCAATTGATCTACCCTCTGACCGAATCCTGAGGGCACATTAAAAAAAAGACAACTACTCTGACAAACTTTTTCTCTGGTGCTTGATCCCATTAATTGACGCGTGCAGCTAGATAGGCATATAGGTCCCACCCTTTTACCGTTAAAATACTTAAATGTAAGCACCACTTCAACTACATCAGTTTAATTTCCCGCACTTCTCGATTTTAGAAATTCATTGCGTTTACTTGCTTCCCTAATAGCTACAATCTCAAAAAAATTAAATGCACGTCACTTGCAATCTTCTATCTTCTTAAATTTCATCTTTCTCATATTATTTTTTTGGCTTCCCATTCATCGAACTCCATTCATTTTACTTGTTTCCTGATAGATATGGTCTCTAAAAAACATAAATGCAACCTTAGTTGTCATTTTATACCTTATTGAATCTCGTTTATCGCTTATTCTTCCCTCAATACACCCTCTATCAGGTTTTTTCTCACACTTTAAATCCATATGCACTGGTGACGGTATTGCTTTGCTTCCAGTGAAATGATTAAAGCAAAAAAAAAATAAATAAATAATAATAATAATAATAATAATAATAATTACCACCGAGTAAACACGAAACTTTAAAGAATCCTGATAATTGCTCATATCTTCAAAGAGGCTTCTTGTCTCGAATTACGACTGGGTAAAATGCCCACGCTCGACCTTGGTCTCACACATTCAGCGGACCTCAAATGGAATGACTATATCGAATCCATTGCTAAATCCGCTGCTATGAAAGTCGGTTCTCTGTGTAGGGCCCCGAAGTTTTTTCCGTCTAAATATATCTTGCACATATATAAATCTACCATCCGCCCGTGCATTGAATACTGCTGCCATATCTGGTCGGGTGCCCCTGCTATTCTCCTCGGGCTTCTCGATAAGGTTCAGAGGAGGTTGTGTAATGTGATAGATACCGAATTGGCAAACCGCCTGCAGTCTCTCTCCCACCGGCGCGACGTGGCTTCCCTGTGTCTCTTCTATAAATACTTTCACGGCTTCTTCTCCGATGAACTTAGATCACTGGTGCCCCCTAAATACGAATTTGAACGAGATACTAGATTAGCAATTAGTTCCCATCCTTTTACAGTGAAACCGATAAAATGCAGCCGTAACTTCTACTCCAACAGTTTCTTTCCTCGCACTTCCCGACTGTGGAATTCCCTTCCACACGATTGCTTCCCCGACGGCTACAATCTCCAGGAGTTTAAATGTAAGGTCAATAGACACCTCCTAACACACTAAACTGCTCCCATTCTATCAAAAACTCTCTTCCCATCTGCCCAACCCTCATCCTCGCTATCCTTACTTCATCTGTCACCTTCCTCCTGACATTCCCTATGTCTAACCACTCCTTCTCTTTACCTTCCCCTATGTAGCCCCATGCGCAATAGTGGCAGTGGAATGCCTTGCTTGGGGTGAGATGATTAAAAAAAATGCTGAAAGAATGGTCGTTCAACTGCGTCGCTCATGAAAATAACTCTCTGTTGTGAATCTTTGTCGCTAATTTTCGGTGGAGTTGTGGCGAATCTTCGTTGCAAAGTGTAATGACCGGTTTAGCTGGAATTAAGATACGGAACAAGAAGGAATGTTCAAAAAGTGTTTTAGTACAACAAAGAACAAGAAATTGAAATGAATTGTTATGAATCAGTGTTGCATCCCGGAGCGGGGTATAAACAGAGAAAAGAATAGTGTAAGAAATACTCTTAACACTGAGTATATATAAATAGAGATTTATTATACGTGAGTACAATAAACCAAATACATGTAAACGAATAACACTGTCTTTGTATAGGACGTATGCGTCCGTCAGGAGAAGACAGCTTCCGACTCTCCCATGTAATGACGTAGAGTCTAGTATAGTCAGTCGCTCGCCCGCTCGTTCGCTTTCTTCTTCTATCGCTCTACCACAGTTTGATTCCCGTCGCGGTCTTTTATGACCCGGGCCTTACCCATTTCGGGGTAGGACCAGGATATTCCTCTACAACAGTATATCTCCAGAACAATAAGGAACATAGATATAAGAACGTCCGAAAGTATAATTACGTTGCGTGTTGCCTGAATAGTAACTGTCGTCAAAATGCTCTCGTGAACTGTTTTCGTTAACTGCTCTTTCGCTAAAACATCTTTGCCCTCGTTAACAGTGGTATTTAATAGCCCTCCCACTTAAGACAAAATGTGACACAAGGCCTGTGGGTAATCTGGGCCATATATCCCGGGCAAAGCTTTCTGTCTACTGCTCCCTAAACAAGACTTTACTCTTCGGCGGAGCCTCGACTGGGTTATTACTCTCTGTTCGAACCCCAATGAGCATGACATAACAAGCAGTTGCAAACTGCTCTCCTGGAACGTACATTCCAACAGATAAAACCATTAATCAACAATTTCACATTCACACACCAGGTTCTGCAAAAGTCTAACGGTCAAAACAAAAGACACATTCACTTAATTATCAATAACCCCAACCAACCCCCACGACAACAACGAACCAAATATAAACAGAGAATGATTCCAAACTCTTACTCTTTACATCTCCCGATGAAGTGTTTGAGTCCAAACACTGAAACAACCATATGATTGTAGAGAAGAGGACATGTACAGAAGAAATTATGTACATCTTCTAAAACATAATTTATAATATATATACATATATATATATAAAGCATTATTAATAAAAAACAGCATTATAGTTTTTAATATTAGAAAAGCATTTTAATATTAAAAAGCTCTGTGATTTTAGTGTTAAAAAGCATTATGCTTTTATAAACCATTGTAATAACAAAATTACAATATTAAGCTCAACTCTGTATCACGAAATCTTTATAAAATGAAATGCTTGAACAGTCGGTTTTAATCTACGTATTCTTCCACTTTCTTGTATATATATATATATATATATATATATATATATATATATATATATATATATAAGGCGCAGATGTCACATTTTTCCATTATGCTCTTCGGAAAAAAAATGAAATTAATCCCTCTCGGCATTAGGTTTTATCGGCAATCATTTTTGCTATAGCTTCATTTATAGTACACCACGTCAGTCGATTTCTACTCTGCTATCGACTGCAAGTGAAAGAAAAAAAAACAAATATGAATTACGCTTGTTAAACGAACGGAAATCCTGCTCAGAAAAATAAAGTGAAAAACAAAAGCGTTCAAAGACATTCTTTTCATAAGAACAATAGATATAGCGGTGTTTAACATATATACAGTGTACATTGAGAGCAAACCTTCCTTTATAAAGGTTTCTTTGATGTCTACTGACAAGGTCCTGAGATTAAGCTTGTTATATTCTTCTTGAATACATAGATGAGATTTATTCTGGTTACATAAGAGTATCTTTATATTCATTTACGCACAAACACCATTCGGAATGTTTTGAGTCTAACTTTTCTCCCCTCATCTACGGGTTAATTAGTAAGTCTTGTATCAGTAAAAGCATTATTCTCTCCCTAATATATCTTACAATGTCAAAATATTTTCTGGCTTTATATAAAAACGACGCAATCCAATTTTGGACATCGAGTGCGTAAGAACTATCCAAATGACCATTTAACGCGAGCACATTCGGCTAAATCTGTTAGCCATTTCCAAGGATGTTTTTGGTTTTTCTAAATATCTAGAATTTTTCTTTAGTAGTATAAATGTTTTAAACCTAGAACACGGTCAGCATATTGTGGACGTGTTTATGTGTGCGTGTGTATGTATGTGCTCATGTGTGCATCTTTTTTGTTTGGTTATCTGTTTGTATCCGTTTATACGTGTTTTTGTTTGTGCTTGTGTTTTTTTGTTTTTTTTTATTTTTGGTATGTGTTTGTATTCGTTTGTTTATATGGGTGTGTGGTTATGTGTGTGTGTGTGGTTATATCTGTGTTTGGGTTCATTTGTGTATGTGTTTGCGTTTGTGTATTTATGTATGTTTTTGTGTGTGTCACTGTTCGTTTAAGCCAAGTCATGGTTGCAAGCCAAGGCTATAGAACCGAATCTGTCCTGTTATTTAACCCATAACTGGAGGGAACCGACGGATTAATATATTTCTCAAACGTATTTGTACGTACGTGAATGAGAATTCCACTGGAAATCGGAAAGCAAATTTCGAATTTCAATAATATTCCTTGCATTTATTTTCACGCAGAGAAAGTGAGTGAAGTCAATTTGAATAGGTCAGGATCGGTTAGATTACAGATTCCTCTTTTGATTTTGTCAACAGCCTTACACAACTGACCAAATATGACAGAGGTTTTCAATGCACGGTCGAATGCTAGGTTTGTAATTGTGCAAGATGGCTTTAGACGAATTTATTTACTTGCTCTACCTAGTGAGCAAAGTTTCTCGGAGTAGAGGCAGCTATTAATTCAATGCATTCAAGTCAGTGGAGAGCGTAAGGTCAAGAAAGTGCAGCCTATTGCTTCCCTCGAGTCTTGTGCCAACCATGATGATGTAATAAGGAAAAAGGTTCTCTGTAGTGCTTAGAAATATCGATATATATCATTTATAATAAACAGCAACAATATGAAAAAGATAAAGAGGTGAATGAGGTGAAGAAGAAGTAGGAGGGAGAAAAAGAACAAAAAAAGTGAAGGATAAGATTATTATTATTATTATTATTATTTTATTATTATTATTATTATTAATAATGATAATAATAATAATAATTGATATGGCTTGTTTTTTTTTTGTTTGTTTTTTTTAGTCATATCAACCCGAGCAACGCCACTGATGTGCAGAGGGCTACGTGAGAGTGAAAAGATTTGGAAAAGAGAAAGCCGGAAACCACATCCTAAACAGGGAACAAGGGATGAGCCTCTACACCTGTACAATAGACGTGGGTGGAGTGTGAACCGGGCGATAGTTTAGTCTATTTACTAAAAATTGAAAATAAAATGAAAAAGAAAAAGTAATAGAAAAATTGGAAAAGATTGGAAAAGAGAAAGCCGGAAACCACATTCTAAACAGGGAACAAGGGATGAGCCTCTTAACCTGTTCAATAGACGTGGGTGGAGTGTGAACCGGGCGATAGTTTAGTCTATCTACTCCAATTGAAAAAAAAGAAAAAGAAGAAAAAAAAAGCAAATTGAAAAGATTGGGAAAGAGAAAGCCGGAAACCACATCCTGAACAGGGAACAAGGGATGAGCCTCTACACCTGTACAATTGACGTGAGTGGTGTGTGAACCGGGCGATTGTTCAACGTATTGTAGCATAGCAACCAATGAATTAGGAAAAACTATTAAATTATAATGACTTAGAAATTGAAACAACGAATCTGGAAATTAAAACACAAGAATAGAACCAGAGATAGTAGGTGCGCTTGGAATGATGAAAAAGGAATATAACAATATATTTAAAAATTGCAGGCAATCCCAAATTAAGAGAAGTAAAACAAATGTCTTGATAAGTAGAGCCTACACCCTAAGAACAACTTTGTCCATGTAACGCTCGTAACGCAATGGAAGATAAAAAAATCAAATCGTGAAATGCACCCTAACACTGCCTGTGTTAACTCCTTCTGTGGACTTGCTGTCTAATGTGATCATAGCATAATCAAAAAATGATCAATAATAATTATAATAATGTAAAAATCGTCACGATAGAGTTGGGCAATATTGACATTGGACAATGTGCAAACACTATGGAAAATCTGTAAACAGACACTGGTATGAACATCATCCAGCACCGGTTACAGAAATAGAAGATGTCACCATTCTATGGGATTACACCATCTACACAGACAGAAAAATTGAAGCAAACAGGCCGGACATTATTGTTAAAAACCAGAAAGAATAAAACTTTCCTATTAATTGATATGGTTTGTCCAGCGGATTGTAACATAGCAACCAAGGAATTCGAAAAACTGTCAAAATATAAAGATCTGGAAATTGAAATAGAGAAAATGTGGAAATTGAAAGCAAGAGACGTGCCAGTGATAGTAGGTGCACTTGGAATGATAAAAATGGAAAAAAAAACAAGTTGAAAGAATCCCTGGAAACCCCAGCTTAAGAGATATACAACAAATTGTTTTGTAAAGTACAGCCCACACACTAAGGAGAACATTGCCTATGTAATGCTAGGGATGATAGGGGAGATAGAAAAAACATGAAATAGAGTCATAAGAACACGCCACGACCTGCCTTAGATCTTCCCGCAGACTTGGTTGGTAGTGCGACCATAGCAGAAATCGAAATATGATGAAAAATGACAAAATAATAATAATAATAATAATAATAAGAAGAAGAAGAAGAAGAAGAAGAAGAAGAATGATAAAAAAGGAACAAAGCAACAAAGATCCCTGGAAACACCAGTTTCAGAAATATACGATAATTGTCTCGACCCACACCCTCAGAAGAACTTTGTCCATGTAACGCTTGTGATATTACGAGAGTTAAACGAACAAATGCATAATTTTTTTTTTTTTTAATCATATCACCCCAAGCAAGGCGGTAACGCCACTGATGCACAGGGGGCTAAGTAAGGGTAAAAAGAATGGAAAAGAGAAAGCCGGAAACCGCATCCTAAACAGGAAACAAGGGATGAGCCTCTTCACCTGTTCAATAGATGTGGGTGGAGTGTGAACCGGGCGATAGTTTAGTCTATCTACTCCAATTAAAAAAAAAAATAATAATAAAAAAAGGAAAAGAGTGAAAAGATTGGAAAAGAGAAAACCCGAAACCGCATCCTAAACAGGAAACAAGGGATGAGCCTCTTCACCTGTTCAATAGATGTGGGTGGAGTGTGAACCGGGCGATAGTTTAGTCTATCTACTCCAATTGAAAAAAATAATAATAATAAAAAAGGAAAAGAGTGAAAAGATTGGAAAAGAGAAAGCCGGAAACCGCATCCTAAACAGGAAACAAGGGATGGGCCTCTTCACCTGTACAATAGATGTAGATAAAACAACGCACTACTATCCGCATTAGGTTTTTTCCTCAGTCGTAGTATGTGTTTTGATCATAGCAGAAATCGAAATATGTTTATAATAAGAATATATTAACAGGACTATAATTCAGGCCATAATTATCTCAGTTATCACCGGAACGTTTTCGACAATATTTCTGAACTTTAAGTTCGATTTTGTGAAACTGGGTTGATGCTTTGATTAATTATTTTCTTTTGTTTTTGTCTAAGTCTTGTCAATCCTATTTAGGTTAAAACCAGAGAATATTTTTTTTAAACTAGATAAATTTTGTTTTGTGATCATTCCTATGATTATAAATTTAAATAATAGAAGCGGTTGAATACTTTATTATAATAACCAATGTTATGGTGCCCTTCTACGAGGAATGGGCTCTTCTGCCTTTTATCTTTTTTTTTCTTTTTAATCATTTCACCCCAAACAAGTCATTCCACTGCCACTATTGCGCAGGGGGTTACATAGGGAAAAGTGATGAGAAAGAGTGGTTAGGGGGGGTTACACGAGGGAAAGTGATTGGGAAGAGTGGTTAGATATAGGAAATGTCAAAAGCAGGGTGATAGATGGGTAAAGATACCGAGGATGAGGGTTGGGTTGTTGGGAAGAGTGTTTGAGAGAATGGATGCGTGTTAGTGTTAGGAGGTGTCTATTGACCTTATATTTCAACTCCTGGAGATTGTAGCTCTCGAAGAAGCAAGTGTATGGAAGGGAATTGTTATATGTAATCACCTGCGTGACTTCCGGAGGGCAGTTAAAGGCAGTTTAATACGGCAGTTAACGACAGCTATTAAACAGTTATAGCCAGTTACATTTCAGGCAATATGCAGCGTAACTGTACCGCTCGGACGTACCTATTTCTATTTACTTATTACTTCCTTCGTATATATTGTTCTTGTTATACAAATAAACTGTTTTGAACGTTCCTTCTGTGTTCTGTGTCTTACTTTTGGCACAAACCGGTCACTACAACTTTGAAGCGAAGAATTTCTGAACGGTACGCCGCTTGTGCCTAATAAAATTACAAATAAGTAATTACACCAAAATTACACAAAAATGCATTATTCTATTCGTCATTCTTTTTAACAGAACCTCCAGCGACTGCATGCAGAACACTATGCTTCGAGGGAATACTGGTTGAGATCCATTGGTATAACGAAACTAGTGATGATTCCCTATTCATTTCATTTACTCGAATTGTTTAAAATGCGATTACATATGTGCAGTAAAGAGGCTCAATGTTGATGAAATGGTATTGTTATATATTCTCTGTATATAATTTTGCTCAGAAGTGAACATATATTGTTTGATAGAGAAATGCAGACTGGCAGATAAAACATTTGTTTACACTGAATGAATATTATTCTAAAAAGTCAGGATTGCTGACATTTATTTTTAATTGTATCACCGCGAGCAAGGCGGTAACGCCACTGATGTGCAGGGGGCTACGTAATAGTGAAAAGATTGGAAAAGAGAAAGCCGGAAACCACATCCTAAACAGGGAACAAGGGATGAGCCTCTTAACCTGTTCAATAGACGTGGGTGGAGTGTGAACCGGGCGATAGATAGATCTATCTACTCCAATTGAAAAAAAAAAAACAAAGTGAGAAGATTGGAAAACAGAAAGCCGGAAACCACATCCTAAACAGGGAACAAGGGATGAGCCTCTTAACCTGTTCAATTGACATGGGTGGAGTGTGAACCGGCGGGCGACAAACGAAATTGTATTAAAACAGCCGTTTTTAAATTTATGAAATATAAAAACCAAAATGTATTTAAAACAAAAATAAATATTATTTTTTTTAAAATTATTCTTAATTTTATAAAAAATAATATTTACAAGACCAGCTTTTCATCGAAAGAATGTAGTTGCGTTTCAAGGTCCTAGAAAATAAATAATGAAAAAGCAGTTGCTAAAACAATAATAATAATTCGAAAATCATAAACAATGTGCGTTGCAAAAAGAAAAGACGCTGTCAAGGGAACTTGTCTTTATAAGTGCAACGTTCTAGAGCGGAGAGAGTGTGACAGCCGAGAGATAGACAAGGCAAGGAAGAAAAGACGAACCCAACCAGTTAACTACTCTGGTAGAAGTGTGCGCTATCTCGCGACTCTCAACGAATCTACACGACGTCACTGTAAATAAATGAAAATATAATTGTACTAGCAGTATAGCCCGGCGTTGCTCGGGTGTAATGAAAGATTTAAAACTAATCCAGGGTCTCGGAGCTCAGACTCTTTGAACGTTGGCACGAAAGATTAAAAAGCAATAGTTGTTTCCAGTTAAAGCGAAACCCTAGACTGAAAGAAAAATGAATGGATCAAAGTTTGATTTCCTGGTATCGATATCAAATTTTCTGCACTATTGTAAGAATTGCAACCTTGAAACTTCTGAATATCTTTCTTATGTCTTTGTCTATGAGTGTATCAAATAAGTCCTATGAGTAAATGGTATCATGGCTGAGACTAAGAACTACAATTATACCTACTTAGAGCCAAACCCAAAAACTAAAATAAAAGGGCTGAAAAAAATAGTCATACAGGCAGATAAACACACACACACACATACACACACACATACACGCATCTTGCCTTATATATATATATATATATATATATATATATATATATATATATATTATCGATTATATTATCGATTATATATTATTCTCTACTATTGTAAGAACTGCAACCTTGAAACTTTTGGATATCGTTTCTTATATCTTTGTCTATGAGTGTATCAAATTTGATTAAAATCGGACCACTCCTTCTATAACCCGATTTTTTGGATTATCGATTTTCTATATTTATCGGGGGTACCTCGACACAAAATTTATCTAAGAACACTCGCAGACGCTTATAGTACAACTGTGTAAATTATCAAGAAAATCGGTTCGGCCGTTTCGGAGTCTATAGATAACGGACACACAGACACACAGACACACACAGACAATGTTCCATTTATAAATAAGTTTAGATATATCCGTGTCCGTCATTTATCAGTGAAGACGAAAGTCATTTTGGTATACAGTTTATATATACACAAAGTTTATAGAGCATGAACCGATATACCAACATGAAACGTTCGTTTGCCTTTTCAAAGGAGGACGAGCAACCTAACAAACATGCGAATGGATAGCAGCAAAGAAACGCGGAAGGCTGGAAAACGGAAGAAAGAAATAGTTAGTAAAGGAAGGTGAAAAGAAAGAATTATGACTCCATTGGAATCGTACTGTACCGAACTTCCCAAGTGATAAGGCGTTAAGCGTTATGTTTCAAGAAAAGTAGTTAGTCGGAAGTAAAATTAACATACCTTACTAGCTTGTGTAAATGAATAACAGAACAAGGACTTGCAGATTTAGGGAAAAAGAAGGAAGCTTGATAAGACCTAGATGACTGTCTCAACGTACAAGTGTCATTCAATAAATAGGTGAATTTTTCGGTATAAGGACTTCTACGAGTTCATTCAATATATAAGGTGAATTTTTCGGTATAACGTATTAAATTAAATAGTAATTAGGGGGGGATCAGTTACATTACTTTATAACAATAAAAACTAATCCCCCACTTTATGCCCAGTAGAAGTTTTAATTATGTTTCCAACTATTATAAAAACTATTTCATTGCAAAAACGGTATAAAAACTGAGAAGGCTTTATAAGGGAAGACTTATATATACATATATAAGAGGGCCATTCAATAAATAAGGTGAATTTTTATGTATAAGGACATTTAATACATATAGAAGCTTACTTTTTCTTGAATCTTTTTCCTTTCTTTTTCAAAGGGATTTAAATTTTTTGCAGATTGAAAAAAATTTTGAGAGTTTAGGAGATTAACAAAGATGGCTGACCAAGAAGCATGCTCCAAGATGGAACAGAGGTCAGTTATCAAGTTTTTGGTTGCTGAAGGGTGCAAACCAGTTGAAATTAATAGGAGAATGTCAACTTTTTGATGGTGCCACTTGTTTCAGCCAAAAATATCTACAAGTGAGCTAAAATCTTGAAAGAAGGACGAAGCACTGTTGAAGGTGAAGACAGAAGTGAGGTCTCTTGAGATGCTCGAATCATTCAATGACCTCCTGATTCAGTCTGACTGAAGGGTGAGAGTGGATGACATTGCAAGGACTTTGAGCCTATCTGCTGGGACAGCACACAACATTGTCGATAATAACCTTGCCTACCCGAAGATCAGCTGCCGGTGGGTGCCAAACAGCGCAGCGCAGACCAGCGCAGCGCTGTTTGGCAGCGCAGACCATCAACGAGCTTGGCTGAGAATTGCATTCTCATCCCATTTACAGCCAGAACTTCTCCCTTTCGGTTCGTTATATTTACTTACGCGCAAATCCGCTTGGTAAGTACATGAATCCACCATTTCTTCCTCCAGCTATGGGTTAATTAGTAAAGCTTGAATCAGTAAAAATCATTTTTAGTCCCAAAAGCATTTCACGATCAAGAAATATTTTCTGGCTTTAAATAAGCTTCAAAAGGTTGATAAACCTTTAAAAAATCCAAATCAATCAATCAATTAAATATAACACGAGAGTTCATGATATTTAATTGTGGAAAATTGCCTCATCACTATTTCCCATGTTATAACTTAAAATTCTAACCGTTAATCAAGTCTCTAACTCGTATTTATAAAATGAAAATACATCAGAACCAGTCAGTTAAGTGCCATACGTGAAACACGCTTGGGCGATCATGTCTCGAAATAAACATGACTGAATGGGCAGAAGATTATCCCACAGTAGGTTGCCATTCCTTTCAGCGGTAGACTGGTTGCCAGCCAAGGCTATAGAACCCAATCTGTCCTTTTATTTGACTCATAGCCGAAGGGAGAAGAGATAGATTATATTACATTATTATATTATGTGTAATTAGAGGGGGGTCAGTTTATTACTTCATAACAGTAGAAAACCGATCCCCCATTTTATGCCCAGTAGAAACCTTCATCAAGTTTTTGACTATTATATTCAATAATTCAGTTGTCATACGTGAAACACGCTTGGGTGATCATGTCTCGAAATAAACATGACTGAATGGGCAGAAGATTATCCCGCAGTAGGTTGCCATTGCTTTCTGCGGTAGACTGGTTGCCAGTCAAGGCTATAGAATCCAATCTTTCCTGTTATTTAACCCAGAACTGGAAGGAATAGACGGATTACTACCTTTCCCAAGGGTATTTGCGCGTAAGTGAATGCAGTGAATTCAACTGGAATTCGAACTCGGCTCCCCGATTTCTCGTTCCGAGCCGATATCCACTGTACCACAACGCACATAAAAAAAACTAAAATACTCTACAGATATTGAGAAATAAATTATTACAGAATGATGTTTACAGAAGCCGATTTTGTCGGGAAAATATTAAAAGAAGTCACGTATTTTACTCACAATAAATCATATTAATGCATTCTTAATGACAAAAGTAATCAACACCAATTAATTGAAAGACGACGTCATCTTTTAAATGGTTTTAATAAAAAATGAAATTTAGAGATTAAATAGTAATTGTAGTGAAAATTAAGCTGAATGAGAAAATCACCCAAAAAGATTTATTAAAACAACAGGATAAACTGAACAATTGGATAATGTCTTTTTATTTGAGAAAGCAGGTACTAGATAACCTCGTGCTTCCTGTCGCATGGTAGAAACGTGGGTTAAAAAAACACTACCTTCAGGCATTTTTGGTAAGAACGTAGTCTAGCCACTTCTTCTTCTTCTATGTGCCCTGTCCCTTCAGGACGTAGGCGATCATGGATCTCCACGTCTCCCTATCCCTTGTGGCTCTTAGTATGTTTGCTCCTGTTGCTCCTGGCAACCCCCGTTCCGTCATCCACCTGATCAGACTCTGCAGATATGTTATCCGCTGCCTTGCTCTGTCTCTCCTTCCTTCTATCTGTCCAGTCAGTATCAGGTTCTCCAGGCTCTCCTTCCTCATTGCATGTCCCAGGAACTTCAGTTGTCTCTTCCTGATGCTCAGCATCAATTTCCTTTTTGTTGCCATTCTTTCTAACACTTCGTCGTTGCTTGTATGCTCAGTCCACGATATCCGTAGCATCCTTCTGTAGAACCACATTTCGGCCGCTTCCAGTTTTTTCCTCATTTTCGATGATATTGTCCAGCATTCACAGCCGTACTGAAGAACTGACATCACGTAGCAGTCTAGCACTCTGGCTTAAAAACAAAACCCTTTAAGAAGAATCTTTTTGCGAGGTCAACGTCCATCTAGCACAATGCTTCCAAAAAAGTAAGGTGCGCCTCAAAGCTGTATCGGAATGGGATAGCAGGTGAGGCGGAATTACTGAAACACAAAAATTTAGAAACAGCTTAAAAAAAATTCCTATGTCAAAAACTTAATATAATTTCAAAATTGAAAAAAAAATTATTATCGATTATTTGTAATTCCATTTCCAGTAAGTCAGTTAAGTGCTATACGTGATACACCCTTTAGGCGATCATGTCTCGGAAGAGACATAACTGACTGGGCAGAAGATTATCCCGCAATAGGGTGCCATTGCTTTCTGCGGTAGACTTGTTGCCAACCAAGGCTCTAGAAACCAATCTATCCTGTTATTTGACCCATAACTGGAGGGAGAAAAGGTATATTATATTACATTATTATATTATGTATAGTTAGTGAGGGATCATTATATTACTTCATAGCAATAGAAAACCGATCCCCCACTTTGTACCCAGTAGAAGTTTTAATTATTTTTCCAGTTATTATAATCAGTCAGTCAATTAAGTGCCATACGTGATACGCGCTTTGGGCGATCATGTCTCGAAAGCGATATGACTGACTTATACTGTAGTAAGTTGCCATTGATTTCTGTAGTAGACTGGTGGCCAGCCAATGTTATAGAACCTAATCTTTTCTATTATTTAATACATAACTGAAGTGAAGAGACGTATTAATATATTTCCGAAGGGTATTTGTGTGTAAGTGAATGCAAGGAATTCAACTGCAAGGATAAGTCCTAGTATAGTTAGAAAATAACCGATCGATTTTATATATCTCTGGTATTTTTGCATTATATCAAGTACTAAGAATATAGTATCTAGGTTCTGCAGATTAGAGGAGAGATTTGTTACTGACAATGTCCTGCCTTGGAATCCGTGGTTACCTTACTTTAAAATTTGCTCTGTTGGTTTTTATTTTGGATTGTACTTTTGTTGACATAAAATTTGCTGAGGCGCGGGAAAATTGTCATCCTTATATTACAGCCCAGAAAAAAAAAGTTTCTAGCACAATGGGGTAGATTTGTATTTAGAGTTCCGATTTTAGCCGCTACGATGTTTAAACGTCCCGCTTGGTCGAATAGTTTACTTAAATAAAATCAACGACCGTGGCAAAGAGTTTGTTTTTTTTAATCATTTCACACCGAGCAAAGCGGAAACGCCACTGATGTGCAGGGGGTTACATAAATGTAAAAAAAAATATAAAAGAGTGAGGAGTACAAACTAGTTAGAAAGAAGCAATAGGAAGCTGAGAAAGCAGGTGCGATGACAGATACACAGGTGGAGAGAAAGGGATGGTTATACAGGAGTGGGGAGAGAGCTAGAGTCCAGTGGTTAGTAGATGAGTATTGACTTTGTATTTAAATTTCTGGAGGTTTTCCAATAAAGAAGGAAACAGACAGGTATTCATGAAAATGGCGTTGCTTCAAGTTAAAAAGCATCGACTATAATTTGATCTAGATAGAAACGAAGCAGCAACAGGTCTCATTATCCAAGAGAAGATAGGCATCAGAAAATACCTTTCCGCTAAACGCAGCACAACTGGTAATAGGTCTGAAATAAGGATGATCAATTAAAAAGCAACTATTTTCAAGTATATTATAATAAAAAATAATTCTCTCTCACTTCCCGCCTGTGGAACTCACTCCCATATTCTTCCTTTCCTGACGGCTACACTCTCCAGAAATTTAAATTCAATGTCAATCCTCATCTACTAACCACTTGACTCTAGGCCTTCCCCCACTCCGTATATCCTTCCCCTTTGCAACTGTCATCACACCGGCATTTTCCTCTTTCTATTGCTTCTTTCTAATTGTGTTATATATCGCCGTACGACGACAAACAACGAGAACACGCATATATAAAAATATAAGGTTATATTTTTATTCCTGACGACGAACCCGTGTGGAACAGAGAATGGAAGAGTGAGAGCGCACATAGAATGGGTCGACGGGAGTGTAGTCTTGCCTGTGGTGTCTCTCTGCTTCCACTGGCCGTTCTCTGCTGGCGAATCCGTGTGTCGAGGTCTTTTTATAGTCTTCTAGAACCGGGACTTTTCCTTCCGGTTTTGCCTCGCCCACGCAACGCCCACGTAATTCCAAGAGACACCTGTTCTGTTTGCCTCCGTAGTCATTTCCGCCGCTGTCGGAAATAAGGTCAAACGAGCCCGACTCATAACCCTGCGACATCCACTCCAGGCCCCGACAGGATGTATTTCTCAAACACCTGTCTTGTCGTTCGCCGACCCTTCACCGACGGGAAATACCATCGATTGCATCAACCTTCCTCGGGTGGGGCCAGATTGCTATATTACAATTGGTTTGTAATCCTCTTCTCTCTCCTCTAATTAGTTTTCTTTCAGTTATGTAGCCCCCCCCCCGCATATCAGTGGCATTTACGCCTTGCCCGGGGTGAAATTATTAAAAACATATAATAATAATTGTTCATAGCTGGCACAGGGAAGAAAATACATGACTTCCTACCGAAGAGAGCAACGGAAAAAACGAAAAGTAAGGAGTAAACATAAGGAGTAAACATAAGGAGTAAACATAAACTGTAAGAAAATTGAATGCATGGTCATCCGCAATATATATATATATATATTTCTTTCTTTTCTTTTCCTTTTTCCCTCCCTTCCTTCCTTTATCTCTCTTATCTCCCACCTTTTTTTCCGTGTTGCTTAACCTTACATCAATTCAACACGGCCGTCTGTTAATTTTTAAGTTACAATTCTTTTTCCTTTTTTTTTTGCGAACCCAGACGATGTCAATTTTTTTCTTTTCTTGTTTATTTGATTTTATTTTGTTTTATCTTTTTCTTTTTTCTTTTTCTTTTTTCTTTTTTCTTTTCTTTTTTAATTTCTTTGCAAATCTATTTAAAAAGGAAAATTAGACTGATTTTTCTCCAGTTTCTGAAAGGATTTTTTCGGTTGCTGAGGTGATGTGTTATCCCCCGTGGGGATTTTCATATCGAAATGGTCATTCAACATCATTGAATTAATCCTTTTTTAATTTTTATATATATATATATATATATATATATATATATATATATCCCGTCATGCCAGGTACGGGTCAGAGGTACTAAAAGAAAGATGGGACAGAAATTCAAATTCCTGGCAAGTGTTCTAACAGAGAAGGGACTGCGTGAAAACGAGATACGAAGGCGTATTGGCATGGTCAATAACGCACTGTATTAAGACATGAGAAAATTCCGTTGGAAAATAGGAAAAGATTACTGAAATGTTACGGGATATCTGTCCTCCCATATTGCAGCGAGGACGAGACAATTCGCATCATTATGTATGTATGCATGTATGTACGTATGTATGTACAGTACGGTGCAAAAGTATTAGGACAAGAACTATTTCATCTTTTATGAGGCATCAAAATAATTGCGACAATTTACCAATCGCACCTAGTATATATACGGTACTGTGCAAAAGTATTAGGACAAGAACTATTTTGTCTTTTATGAGGCATCAAAATAATTGCGACCATTTACCAATCGCACCTAGTATATATACAGTACTGTGCAAAAGTATTAAGACGAACTATTTCATCTTTTATGAGGCATCAAAATAATTGCGACCATTTACCAATCGCACCTAGTATATATACAGTACTGTGCAAAAGTATTAGGACAAGAACTATTTTATATTTTATGAGGCATATTGACAGAAAATAAACAATTTAGTTAAAGTAATTTTATCTGATTTACTCAACAAATGCTTTAACAAAGGAAAAAATACTTGTTACAAAATAAATTTAATATTTAGTATAATAGCCTTTTTGCTTTGAAATAATATATATATATATATAAATTTTATATTTATTATTATAGTATTTTGCTTTGATCACAGCCTTCATTCTGCTAGGCATTGAAATGACAAGCTTCTTTAATATATCTAATGGTATCTCCTGTCAAACAACTTGTATTTGTTCCCAAACATTAGATTTATCAATTCGAGAAAGGGGATAACAAAAAAGTCAGTCATATCCACAGGATAATAGAATAATGAGTAGTTTCAAAATAACTTGTTTAATAGAAAATAGGAAAAGTTAAATATAACTGCTTTTTAATACATTTCTTTTACACCTAGTTTGAAATAATCAATATTTATTAGCAATTTACTTGGCTTTTCACCCTGTATTTGAATTTCAGTGAAGTTTTTAGGAAAATCACCCCTGTCCTAATACTTTTGCACACTACCGGTAGTGGACAAAAGTGTTAGGACAGGGGTGATTTTAAACTTTATTTTGATGTCTCATAAAAGTGTTCTTGTCCTAATACTTTTTCACCGTAGCGTATGTTGGAACACCCTTCCATACACTTGCTTTCCTGACAGCTACAACCTCCAGGAATTTAAATGCAATGTTAATGAAAATCTCTTATCCACATGACACCGGTCTTTCCTACATCACCCCGTATATCTTGTTCTTTTTCTTTCTCTCTATCTTCGCAAATATCTTCATACCTGTGTTCCCATCCTTCTCTTGCCCTTTCTTTGACACCCCCTGTAACTGGTTCGTCTTTCTCTTCACTCTCCTCCTGTCTAAACTTTTACTCTTAGGTATCCCCTCACCGCATCAGTGGCGGTACCGCCTCGCTTGGAATAAAATGATAAAAAAAATGTATTGAGCTTTTATTAGATATGTATGTAGGTATGTGTTCAGCTTTACACACACACACACACACACACACACACACACACACACACACATATATATATATATATATATATATATATATATATATATATCCCGGAAAGGAATATCAGTGTAAAGATCAGTGGAAGAATTGTACTCGACACAGGAAATAGTTATAACGGATTTATTGCACGAATGTACAATTAACAATCAGGTACAGATAAGCAATCAACAAGTAGGAGCGGAATAAACCATCAAATAGAGAATGCGTTCGCCTAAGATGTTTTATCTCAGTTCGCACTCTCGTCAGCGTCTCTTATAGCCTAGAGCATTCTATTCTCGGGGATGGCAGAATGTTCCACTATAACAATATATATATATATATATATATATAAAGTTCAACATATCCATGCATATATAGTTAAAGCTCAGATAGTTTGAAAAATAACGGAAGTGAAAATGGCAGAAGTTGAAAAGAGAAGTTAAAGCAAGAAAGAATGAAATGGTGAAAGAGTCAGTGCAATGTGAAAAAATCGAGAAAAAGGACAAATAATCATGACATCCTACACGTACGCAGACTGGC
>JBBBDQ010001846.1:362500-512500 GCA_037127315.1 Ascarosepion bandense
ATTTTCAACTGCCTATTGAAATATTTCAATTGATTTCATACAACATGTAGACATAAAATAAACCCAGTAATTAGTTGTAGCTTTGTCATCTCTTCCACAAAGTTCTGATTATTTATTGCGACAATCAAACGCTAAATTTATTTGCCTGCCGAAATCAAACCAGTGCTGCCCTTTCCTGATCTCTCAAACTTCTTCACCGAAATCTACGTGGTGTAAAGTTTGTTATTTGTCACCCAGGTCACAGCTAGTTGCCTTGACCATTCGTCACTGAGTCAAGCAATACGGAATTGAGACGAAAGAGGATATTAGAACAGACATCGATATGCCGGTGTATTGCTGACAAAGATCGTTTCACTAAGGTCAAATACTTATGGCGTGTCAAAAGGTGTGAAACAAAGTCATTTATTGTTTTGTTCCAATCAACCAGGTCCAACGAAATATATGTGTACGCATGTATGGCATTGATTATAAGGTTCATTGGAATAAATATCTTATTTGTATAATCGTGGTCTTGTATTCGTTGTCCAACGACGTTTTGGTTTAAATTGTTTGTAATAAACTTAGATTCTTCGTACTTCTTCATGTGCCGTTTCCCTTCAGGACGTAGGCGATTATGGACTTCCACTTGGCTTTGTCTCTTGTCGCTCTCAGTAATGTTTTCTCTTGTTACTCCTCCCAAACCCTGCTCTGCAATCTATTTGCTCAAGCCCATAAATCTAGAATATAAATGGATAGAACCTATCATACTCTCAAAGTGAGGGGTCAGTTTATATATTGATTATAATAGAGAATTGACCCCCCCCCCCAGTTTATATCTACATTATAATTTTTAACTTGTTTATCAAATTCTGATTAGGTATGAATCCACCTCTTCTCATTACTGATTAGCTACGCAGTGATGTCTTTTAGTTTTATTCCTTCTTTTTCATGTGCCGTGTCCCTTCAGGACGTGGGTGATCATAGTCTTGCCTCTTGTCACTCTCAGTATTTTTTCTCTTGGTATCTCTTCCAAATCCCACTCTGGCAACAAGAGACATGAATGACTGTGCAAAAGATTATCCCGCAAAACGTTGCCATTACTTTCTGCGGTAGACTGGTTCCCAACATAAGGATATAGAACCCAACCTGTCCTGTTATTTAACCCATAACTGGAGCGAAGAGACGAATTAATACCTTTCTCAAGAAACTGTAACTAAGGTCTATCCAGCATAGATACAAATATAAACGTGCTGGAGAAAAAAATCTGCAATGGGAATTATCTAGCCGCACTTTACTCAGACAACCACACAAAGAATTGTTTAAAGTGGTGAAGGCTCGTGTAGCACGATCCACACTTTTTGGAACTGCTGGTAACATACAATCGGTGCAGACGTCTGTCACAGATCGCATGAACAACAGACCTCAGTTATTTAACCCATAACTGGAAGGAAGGGACGGATTAATACCTTTTCCAAGGTTACCAGTGCGTAAGTGAATGCAAAGCGTCCGACTGGAATTGGAACTCGTCTCACCGATTTCCCCCTCCGAACCGACATCCACTGCACCACAATGCACATCCACCAAATAAAGCTTACAGAACCTGGTATTCCCAAGCGGTCACCCATCTAAGTACTGACCAGGCTCAACGTTGCTTAACTTCGATGATCGAGCGATATATATATATATAATGAACACACAGAGAGACAAACAAATATATATATATATATGTGTGTGTGTGTGTGTGTGTGTGTGTTTACTTACACACCTCACTTTTTTTTATAAATTTTACCAAATGACTGAGAAACAAAGAGCTCGCGTCAATCCTATTGTCTTATGAATAAGAGCTTATTAACAAATAAGGCATCTTGTCAGTCGGTGTATTTTCACCTGCCGATATCGATAGCCAAATCATATTAATAAGCTCAAATTAGAATCAATTTTTCATCAACTTATCAATTTCGCTGTTCCGTAATTGCTACGTTCTAATATCCTCCTATCCCTGAGGATTGGCAAATTTGATTTTGTCTTCTTTTTGTTGCTACATTATTTCATAATGTGATCAAATCCTCAACTCAAATGTCGGTGATGAATACATAGCCCTCCGCTTCATGGCACACGTTTTATAGAAGTTGATTTGAATTGAGCGTTAATAAAGACATCTTGCTATTTCCGCCTGCGTGAACAATAACAATTCTATATTTCATCTTCTGAATAACATATCAGTTTAATTACTGAAATAACTTTATAATTAAATTAATCGCAGAAAGCTCTTGTGGATAGATCGAGAAAGGTAGGCTCTTTTTTCAACAGCTGTCAGCGAGTTGGATCTTACCAGAGAAGTCGGAAAAATAACGGCTATAAATGGACTTTGAATCCCATTCCACGGGGAAGCCAGTTCGATTCTCGCTGAGTAGTGTGCATGAAACATTTCTATCGAGTAAGATGAAACACGTTAACCCGGAAAGGTGTCTTATTTTAAAAAGAAAAAAAGCAAGAAAGTTGTTAGCATCGACCACTTGAATGATCAATAAATGCCTGAAGGTGCCGAATGCTATCGATAAAATGCTTTAAAGTCAAAGGAAGTTGAGAAAAAATCGTGATAACTTAGAGCTAAAACACACCAATTTCTAACGAAATATCAACTGCTTATCCAACACAGTTTGGGTAGACAGCCCAGGAATGCAGTCTATCTAAGGGTAGGATAACTCTGAGTTTAATTTTATGCTGCCTTGCGGTCGTATTTAAACACGAAAACGGCTATGGAAGTAGATCTAGACAAAAAAACCGGTGTGGAGCCTCCAAGGCGGTTGGCTGTGAACATTTACATTTTTCCGGCAACTCTTGCATCCAAGACGTCCCCAAAGGTAATACGTTGTATTCATTTGGATCTTTTAAACACGGCCGAGTCGGGAGGGTTCATGTAGTTTAGGCACGGTCTCCATATAACATCGCAGGTTTCATTAAAAATGACAGACAATGTGTGGCAGACATGAAATACAACCTAGGACGAGCACAACTGTTGCGACTTGCCTTGTCCCAGCCAAAAAAGAGCCCGTATTTGCTTAGCATGTAAAGCTACTGCAGTTAAAATGAAGAAGAAAGAAAAAGCACTTACCGCTTCGCCGTAATCCGTCCTCGGCCAGATAACGTAAAAGAATGAGGGGGGACTTGCATTGCATTTTTATATACTAAAAGATGCAATGCATTATGGGATCACAGGAAGACGCAAAAGGATTCTGGGTATAAGTACAGATATAAAAGCAAGGATTTTTTTTCCCCCAGGGGACAGATTCGAGAACAACGTTCACAGTTGGCGGCTGAAACGTCTGTTGGTGGGATTTTGAGACAGAACATGAGAAGGAAACACTGGATCGGAATACCAGCAGGGAGAGCCACAATTCATTCGCTTGTTGCTGTTTTAAGTTTATTTTGCCACATAAGGTCATATTAAGTTGTTTTTATGTAATTGTTAATGTAATCTTATGATTTTTCTCTTTTTAAGACATAAAAATTATCCATCCAAATGTTTTCTTTATTTGTGCGCTTTCGGCTATACATTTAGCCATTTTTGAGAATGAATATTATTTTCTTTGACCTCATAATAAAATATCATAATATCACATGAAAAAATAACTGAAAAGCATAACCATCACATCTTGTATGTCATTTTTAATAAAACCTACATCAGAGAGAGTTTGCTACCCAAATATACAATATAACACCGCGTAAAACTGTACGTTGGAGAGAGAACTCAAATTTCACCACTAAAGAACTAAAGTTTGATTAAAGTTAATTTTAAGACTTGTATCTTTCTTTTCGGTACGTTATTCATTATTATTTTTCTATTATTGATGTAAATTATACCAAATTGTATATTTTCAGGTCTATGAGTAGGTATCTAATTGGAGGCCTGTTTTTTGCTACATTTTTTATTAAAGCAGATAGACATAACATCACGTCATAAAACGGCGCCTACTCCCATTCTGACAGAGATGCGAAAATGCTAAACCCTGCAACGGGCCAACGCGCACGTTTTATTCCATAAATTGAAGCTGACAGATATATCATCAAATCGTAAAACGGCACCCGCTATCACTCTGAAAAAGAGGTGAAAAGCCAAATTCTACTACCGCGCACACTTATATAAAAAATAAACACACACAGATACATACATGTACTAACCCACTTACAGGTACACACACCCATACATTCTCAGTACAATTAACGACAGCAGTAACAGCGAAAGAGAACTATTCGTTTAAAAGCACGAGCGGACGGACGTGAAATCAAGCTCTCCTATCATTCTGAAGATGAGATTCTGATCTCGAAATATTAATGAATACTAAATAGGTAACACCCAACCTTTTTAACTTCCTTTATAATTCTAAAAGCATTGTGATAGCCCTCGAATATCTACCCATATACCTTACATACACAATGCTTATGGATATTTTTAATTTCTTTTTCTTTTTTGCTCTCTAGATTTTCCTTTCCTTCGTAACTTTTTTCTGTTTGTTGTAGCCTGTTAGGGCCAGGAAGATAGACACGAAAAGAAGAAGGTAAGTTGAACCAGTGTGCTGGAAGAACGGAACATATATACAAAATAAAAGTGTTATTAATCAACAGATAGAAATGTCTGTCCGAACTGTCAAGTTATACCATGTCTCGACAACTTCCCAGAAAGTTTCCCAGTTTAGTATTTATGAAGGAGGAAGAGTTCATTCCAATGTAGATAGGGCACCATAACACTTTTAAAACTCAATATTGATTGTTTTATTTGCTGAAATGTAAAAAATGTATTCTTGATTTCATTTCATATTCTATATATACTAATGAACGTCTGTAAACCTTATATATGTATTTTTTAATCATATCACACCGAGCAAGGCGGAAGTGCCACTGATGTGCAGGGGGCTACATAAGAGTAAAACAATTAGATAGAAGAGAGTGAAGAGAGGGACGAACCAGTTAGAAAGGAGCAAGAGAAATTACAGGTGTGATGACAGTTGCAGAGGTGGAGAGAAAGGAAAGGATATACAGGGCGGTGAAGAAAGAACAAGGGTCAGGGTGGTTATACATGACGTGCTTACGCAACACTATAAAAAGAATGGTTTTAAATATATAAAATATTAGGTAAACGAACAAGGTGTAAAGACGCTAAACTGGAAGCTTATCACAATCTTTTCGGATAGATGGAGTTCGACAGCCCAGGAAGCAAGCCCGTGTAGGGGAAGATAAACAGAGAAAAGGAAATGGTCCAGACAAAAAATCCTGGAGTTCCAAAAGACGTTGACTGTCAACATTAACTCATTTCCGGTAGCCAATCCCTCCTCAGATGTAATGAGTTGCATTTATTTGGATCTTGTCCTCAAGGCTGAGTTGGGGGGTCATTTAGTTTAGGTACGGTATCTACGTAACATCGAGTAGACCTGCGCTCAGAAAAGTGAACTCCAGTTTTATTAACAAGTTTGAGAATAGATGTCGTTGCCTTTATTTCCTGAAATAAACGGATACCTAGTACATCAGTCAGTCAGCTAAGTAACATACGTGATACACGCTTGGGCAATCATGTCTCGAAGGTGACGTGCCTGACTAGACAGATTTTCCCGCAATAGGATTCACATTTGCTGTAGACAAATGCCATAAAACCACAATCATTTCTGTTATTTTACCAATAGCTGGAGAGAAAAGACAGATTAATAAGTTTCTATAGGCTTCGTTTTTTTTTTCAATAATTCTTCTTCTTCTATGTGCCCTGTCCCTACAGGGCGTAGGTGATCATGGCTTTCTACGTTTCTCTATCTCTGGTGGCTCTATTGGCCTTATCTTTGTTGCCATTTTTCCGACGTTTTGGCCGTTGTACGCTCCGGCCTTCTTCAGGATTTAGGAATTTCGAACAGAACGCTTTATTACAATCACTGGGGTATATTATCTCCATTCCTTGCCTAGAGCTGCTTATGGTAGTCATGAGTTATCTCCCTTTAACCATGTAAGTTACTTGTTCACCACTGCTGTAGCCTGGTATTGAACTCACAATTTTTGGGGTCAAGTCACAGAAACTAATCAACGGGAAAACAGTCGTACAAATGGCAACAAAGATGAGAACAATAGTCTGAATAATGTAGATACTGTAAATACGACCTCATCTCAGAAATATAGACAAATAATGCCGGGTTGGATAACACATCCTAACCAAGCTGCAATAATATTTGCCTGGTCACCAAAGAAATGCGAGGTCTGACATTCTTCGTCTTCTTCTATGTGCCTTGTCCCTTCAGCACGTAGGCGATCATGGCCTTCCACGTTTCCCTATCCCTGGTGGCTCTGAGCAGGCCATCTCCTCTTACACCATGCAATCCTCGTTCCGTCATCCACCTGATTAGGTCCTTCAAATATGTTATCTGTTGCTTTCCCTTGTCTCTTTTTCCCTCAATCTGGCCTGTTAGTATCACGTTCTCCAAGCCTTCCTTCCTCATTGCATGTCCCAGGATCTTTTGTTGTCTCTTCCTGATGCTTAGTATTAATTTCCTTTTCGTCTCCATCCTTTCCAAAACCTCGTCATTGCTCATATGTTCGGCCCATGATATCTGCAGTATCCTTCTGTAGAACCAGCTGCTTCAAGTTTTTCATTAATCTTCGAAGATATTGTCGAAAACATTCTTTGCTATATTGAAGAACCAACATCACATAGCAATCCATAACTCTCCTTTTTGTTTCTAGTGAAATTGTTCTGTTTCTTAATACTTTACTCAACTTCTGGAATGAATCCTTCGCCATCCCAATTCGCATTCGGATCTCTGTATCGCACTCATCGTCTTCTGTTATAACACTTCCCAGGTATTTAAATTTTTGTATCTACATGATTCTGGTATTTCTTACCTGTATTTGGCATTTTGGGATGCCTTTTTTTACTGATGACCATGTATTCGGTTTTTGATGCAGTTTATTTATAGTCCTTTGTTGTTACTTTCTTCTGCTACCTTCTGTAGGAGGTCTTGTAGTTTCCTTACACTGATTAAAAGAAAAAAATTATTAATTTAGACGAAAATTTTTAGAATGTGTTTTAATTGCTAGTTCAGCCATAATCAGTTTCCGTCCAGATTCTTACAACGTTTTGCCATTCTTGACATATTTTCCTGTTATCATAAAGTGGGATATTTAATAATAAGATGGAAAGAAAAACAAAAAGAATGGAACCCTAACCTTGCTCAACTTCTGGAATACTCTCTTCATCATGCCAATTCGTCTTCGGATTTCTGTGTCACACTTTCCGTCTTCTGTTATAACGCTTCCTAGGTATTTAAATTTTTGTACCTGCTTGATCCCCGACTTGTATTTGACATTTTGGGCTGCCCTTTTTACTGATCTGATGGAAAACAACACCTTTCTTCATCGCCAGTTCTGGGCGTTTTTCTCGAATTGCTGACCTTAATTGGTCCAGTGGCGTGCAATAATTTTCCGAATCAAATGTCTGGTTACTTGGCAAAAGATCTTTACTACAAGATTAATTTCCACCAGTTTTACGGCGTCATTTTCTTAGAACGAAAACCTGCTTTTTGAGACCCCAATTTAAGGCCTTTGTTTTATGTATTTCCCTTCACATATTAAAAATTCAAGAAACCGGTTTAAAAAAAAAGGCACATAGATAAATAAACTTAGGAAATTTAGAAGTAAATTCGACTCATAATAACATTTTTTTTATAATCATATCGCCCCAAGCAAGGTATTTTACTGCCAATGTTTTGCAAGGGTTTATAAAGGCAGAAATTTATGAGAAAAAACGACAGATTATAGATGTCAGGAAGTGGGTAATAGAAGGATAACAGTGGCCATAGAGTGAGAGATCAGTTTATATATTGATTGTAATGTAGATTTGATCACTCACTTGACATCTACATTATAATAGTATATATTTTTTGTTATAATCATAGGAGGAAAGTTATAAGAAAGAGTGAGAGATTATAGGGGTGTCAGGAGTGGGTAAGAGAAGGATGACTAAGGCCATAAAGTGAGGGATATGTTTATATATTGATTGTGATGTAGAATTGATCCCCCACTTTATATCACCATATTATAATATAAAAGTTTTTTTTTATAATCATATCGACCCAAGCAAGGCATTTTACTGCCACTGGTGCGCAGGGGGTTACATAGAATGAAAGTTATAAGAAAGATTGACAGGATATAGGGAGTGTCAGGAAGTGGGTAAGAGAAACATGACAGTGACCATAAATTGAGGGATCAGTTGATATATTGATTGTGATGTACAATTGATCCCCCACTTTATCACCATATTATAATAGTATAGAATTTTTTTTATAATTATATCACCCCAAGCAAGGCATTTTACTGCCACTGGTGCACAGGGGGTTACATAGGAGGAAAGTTATAAGAAAGATTGACAGATTATAGGGGGTGTCAGGAAGTAGGTAAGAGAAGGATGGGAATACTGATGAGAGTGGAGTGGACGGAGAAAGGAGCATGAGAGGGAGGAAGCACGTTACTGAGATAGGAGATGATTATTGACTTTACACTTAAATTCTTGGAGATTGTAGCTGTCGGGAAAGCAAGTAAATGGAAGGGAATTCCACAGGCGGGAAGTGGGGGTAAAGAAGCTGCTGGAGTGGAATTTGTGTTTACAATTTATTGGTTTCAAAGTACAAAGGGTGGGACCTAGTTGCTAATATTGTGGCTCGAGTAAATTCATTAATAGGGGGCATCAGTGAGCTAAGTTCATCGGAGCAGAATCCGTGAAAATATTTGTAGAAGAGACAGAGGGAAGCCACATTGCGCTGGTGAGAAAGTGACTGTACCTGAGCTGCCAAGTCGGGATTGATCACATTACAGATTTTCTGTTGGATTTTGTCAAGGACACCTAGGTGGTTAGCAGGAGCACCCGACCAGATATGGCAGGAGTATTCAATGCACAGGCGGATGGTGAATTTATATATGTGCAGGATTGTTTCAGGCGGGAAAAACCTATGTAGACAAATGCTTGAACAAATGTTTTTGGTACACTCAATAGAAACCTTTGCAAAACTTATCTTCTTTTTTCTTATTTAAAGTTTAAATCTATCTAAACTTATTTATAAATGGAACTTTGTTTCTGTGTGTGTCTGTGTGTGTATGTGTCCGTTATCTATAGACTCCGAAACGGCTAAACCGATTTTTTGATAATTTACACAGTTGTACTATAAGCGTCTGCGAGTGTCCTTAGCTAGGTTTTGTGTCTAGGTACCCCCGATAAATATCGAAAATCGATAATCGAAAAATCGGGTTATAGAAGGAGTGGTCCGATTTTAATCAAATTTGATACACTCATAGACAAAGACATAAGAAACGATATTCAGAAGGTTCAAGATTGCAGTTCTTATAATAGTGCAGAAAGTCAATAATATACATATATATATATATATATATATATATATATATATAAGGCAAGATGTTTGTGTGTGTGTCTGTTTATCTGTCTGTATGTCTGTATTTTTTTCAGCCCTTTTATTTTTTTTTTTTTTTTTTTTATCATATCACCCCAAGCAAGGCGGTAACGTCACTGATGTGCAGGGGGCTACATAAGAGTGAGAAGATTAGAAAAGAGAAAACCGGAAACCACATCCTAAACAGGAAACAAGGGATGAGCCTCTTCACCTGTTCAATAGACATGGGTGGAGTGTGAACTGGTTTGCTTCGGGTTTGGCTCTAAGTAGATATAATTGTAGTTCTTAGTCTCAGCCATGATACCATTTACTCAGAGGACTTATTTAGCCTTCAAAATTCAGTTTACAATGAAAAATACTTATTTGATATCGATACCAGGAAATCAAAATTTGACTTAAATCCATACATTTTTCTTTCAGTCTACGGTTTCGCTTTAACTGGAAACAGATATTGCTTTTTAGTCTTTCGTACCAACATCCAAAGGGTCTGAGCTTTCGTGACACCCGAGCAATGCCGTTCTATACTGCTATCATTATAAAATTATATTGTGAGGTAGATGTATTTCTTCGTCTTTTATGCAAAAGTTCATGAGACTAATAACCTTACAATATATACGCTTTTATAAATATACCAAAGTTACCCTATGATGGATCATGCTGGTACGGAAAAAAAAACTCAAATAACAATTAATCAGATCTTACCAGTGAATATCTTTAAGCAAATATTTTTAAATTAAATCCCATTTAACTGAGCCTATAACATAACACTAATTAACTTTATTCTCTGATTAATATAAAGATAGATTTTAATTCCACCAAGGGAGAACTTCTAATTGTTAATCTCTAATTCAACGTTTGTCCCTATGAAAGGATTATAATTGATTTGTATTTCTTTATCGCATGGGGTAATTGACATTCCAGTGTAATCGACAAAAGCCAACCTCGTTAAGGATATTTCAGATCCGACAATCGGAATGCGTCGGCCTGTTTGACCTCTAATATGGTAATTCGATAGGAAGCGATCTAATTCCATCGGCAAACGTAATTAGCATTGATTGGAAGTCTCTCTATACAAAGCTACGACAATTTTACGATCAACATTTTATATATATTTCTTCAAAGTACTAAATGATCGCCCTGTAAACACTGGTGAAATGTTTTTGGCGGAAGAACCGAGATTAAGTACATTCGGTAAACATGGACCTTTGTACCTGTAAAATAAAAGGAAAAAGGGAATCTGAAAAAGACGTCTTTTTTTTTCTCCAAGATACGCCTTTTATCTATACCGCCTTCATTCTTCGGCAATGTTAATCGTTTTAAACTGACAAGACGAATTTTAATACAACCTGGAAGTGAATTTATATATATTTTTAAGGGAAGTGAATTTATATATTTTTTTTAAGGGAAGTGAATTTATATATTTTTTTAAGGGAAGTGAATTTATATATTTTTTTAAGGGAAGTGAATTTATATATATATTTTTAAACTGTTCGCAGTCCTGCTACTGAAGCGCTTCCAACTCGCTCGCGACCACCGTACCCGCCCAAGCCAGGCTGGTTTCCGTCCGGGTAGAGGGTGCTCTGACCAGATCTTTTGTCTACGCCGGATACTGGAGACGCGCTGGTCTTACCAACAACCGACGGTGCTCTGTTTCATCGATTTTGCAGCGGCCTTCGACTCGGTGGACCGCAGCGCTCTGTGGACTATCATGCGGGACGATGGCATTCCGCCAAAGCTGCTGCGTCTGATTCAGGCCTACTACCGGGAGACGAGGACACGTGTTCGTGCTTACGGTGCTGAGACCGGGGCGTTTGAGGTCCGCACTGGTGTGCGACAGGGATGCGCGCTCTCCCCGACGCTCTTCAACTACGCTATTGACTGGATTCTGATGAGCGCCCTTCAAGGCTTCACTGGGGTTCGGGTGGGCCGCGACTTGGCCGTGACCGACCTGGCGTACGCTGACGACATTGTCCTTCTTGGTGACAGCATCGAGGAGGTGCAGGCGGCCGTCAGCCGAGTGCATACCAGCGCGTGCGCGGTCGGCATGCGCATCAATGCTGCAAAGACGAAGGTGATGACGGCGCTGTTGCCTCCAGGGGCCCAACAACCCATCCTGCTCGACGGAACACCCCTGGAGATGGTGGACCACTTCATCTATCTGGGCTCGTCTTTTGTCCCGAACGGCCAGGGTGGCGATGAGATCGGGCGTCGCATCAACCTTGCGAGGGCCGCCTTCAACCGCCTCCAGAAGTGTCTCTGGTCAAGGCGGGAGATCGCCCTGCGTACAAAGAGCCGCGTCTACCAAGCTGTTGTGCGATCCATCTTGCTGTATGGCTGCGAGACGTGGCCGGTGCGCGTGGCGGACCTCAAGAGGGTGGAGGTCTTCGACAATGACTGTCTCCGGCGCATCCTGCGTTTCCGGCGGATTGATCGGGTGCGGACATCGACCCTTCGTCAAACATGCCGTCTTCAACCGATACCGGCTGCTCTCCGACTCCGTCGACTGCGTTGGTTCGGCCATGCTGCGCGCTGTCCTCCGGGTGAGCTGATTCGCGACTGCCTCTTCCCGAGGCCCCTACCGGGCTGGCGCAAGCGTGCGGGGGGTCAGCTGAAGACGTGGGCAGCCACGCTGAAGGGGGACATGGAGCCGATATCGGGCCCAAATGTCGTGGGATTTCGGAGGTGGAACCGGGACTGGGCAGAGATCGGAGTGGAGCTGGCTCAAGATCGCCGATCGTGGGCCGCCGCTGGGAGAGACGCTTCAAATGTTCTTGGGGATGCCGGCTCAACCCGTCCTGGGTGAATGCCGCTACAATACAAATAATATATATATTTTTAAGGGAAGTGAATTTATATATTTCTTTAAGGGAAGTGAATTTATATATATTTTTTAAGGGAAGTGAATTTATATATATTTTTTTAAGAGAAGTGAATTTATATATTTTTTAAGGGAAGTGAATTTATATATTTTTTAAGGGAAGTGAATTTATATATTTTTTTAAGGGAAGTGAATTTATATATATTTTTTTTAAGGGAAGTGAATTTATATATTTTTTTACGGGAAGTGAATTTATATATTTTTTTAAGGTAAGTGAATTTATATATTTTTTTAAGTGAATTTATATATATATTTTTTAAGGGAAGTGAATTTATATATTTTTTTACGGGAAGTGAATTTATATATATATTTTTTAAGGGAAGTGAATTTATATATTTTTTAAGGGAGGTGAATTTATATATTTTTTTAAGGGAAGTGAATTTATATATATTTTTTAAGGGAAGTGAATTTATATATATTTTTTAAGGGAAGTGAATTTATATATATATTTTTAAGGGAAGTGAATTTATATATTTTTTTAAGGGAAGTGAATTTATATATATTTTTTAAGGGAAGTGAAATTATATATATTTTTTTAAGAGAAGTGAATTTATATATTTTTTAAGGGAAGTGAATTTATATATTTTTTTAAGGGAAGTGAATTTATATATTTTTTTAAGGGAAGTGAATTTGTATATATATTTTTTAAGGGAAGTGAATTTATATATTTTTTTACGGGAAGTGAATTTATATATTTTTTTAAGGGAAGTGAATTTATATATTTTTTTAAGGGAAGTGAATTTATATATATATTTTTTAAGGGAAGTGAATTTATATATTTTTTTACGGGAAGTGAATTTATATATATTTTTTTAAGGGAAGTGAATTTATATATTTTTTAAGGGAAGTGAATTTATATATTTTTTTAAGGGAAGTGAATTTATATATATTTTTTAAGGGAAGTGAATTTATATATATTTTTTAAGGGAAGTGAATTTATATATATATTTTTAAGGGAAGTGAATTTATATATTTTTTTAAGGGAAGTGAATTTATATATATTTTTTAAGGGAAGTGAATTTATATATATTTTTTAAGGGAAGTGAATTTATATATTTTTTTAAGGGAAGTGAATTTATATATATTTTTTAAGGGAAGTGAATTTATATATATTTTTTAAGGGAAGTGAATGTATATATTTTTCTAAGGGAAGTGAATTTATATATATTTTTTAAGGGAAGTGAATTTACATATTTTTTTAAGGGAAGTGAATTTATATATATTTTTTAAGGGAAGTGAATTTATATATTTTTTTAAGGGAAGTGAATTTATATACATTTTTTAAGGGAAGTGAATTTATATATTTTTTTAAAGGAAGTGAATTTATATATATTTTTAAGGGAAGTGAATTTATATATTTTTTTAAGGGAAGTGAATTTATTTTTTTTTTAAGGGAAGTGAATTTATATATATTTTTTAAGGGAAGTGAATTTATATATATTTTTTAAGGGAAGTGAATTTATATATTTTTTTAAGGGAAGTGAATTTATATATTTTTTTAAGGGAAGTGAATTTATATATTTTTTTTAAGGGAAGTGAATTTATATATTTTTTTAAGGGAAGTAAATTTATATATTTTTTCTTCTTCAGATTTGTTTGTAATATTGTCTATTGTCTTTTGTCTTCTCTTTCTTTTTCTTTCTTCTCCTTCTCTTTCTCTTGCCTTTTCTTTCTTTTTTTCTTCCTCTTCTCCTCTTTCGTCTGCTTGTTCTTTTCTTTCTAAATTTTCATAACTTGCATCTTCTCTTTTTTATACTACATCTACGATTTTTTCCTTTTTCTTCTTCTTTTCCTTCTTTTTCATTTACTTCTTTTTCACTTTCTTCGTTTTCTTCTTTTATTTTCTTCTAGTCTTTCTTTATCTCTCTTTCTTCACCCATTCTTTCTTTTACTGTTAGTTCATCGTCTTCTTCCTCTATTTCTTCTAATTTCTCTCTTTCTTCTTCTCTTTTTATTCTTTATTCGAGATTCAGTAGTAACATTTCCACAATCTTAATAACCGGTTTCTTTCTATAATTAATTTTGGCTAAACATGGACATTCGTTCCCTGGAAAAACAACCTCAAAACTCGGAGTCTCAAAAGATCAGGTTTTCTCATGATACGGCTTGAATGGAACAACCTTCACGATTTGGTAATGCTTCAGTCAGTTAATAACGTTGGCATAACTTTTAGGTCTATGGAAACCAATCTGACCTGCTATATTTTCATAAAAACCTCACTGAATATATATATATATATATATATATATATATATATATATATATATTCAGTGAGGTTTTTATGAAAATCACTTTGTCCTATATATATATATATATATATATATATATATAGGACAAGGTGATTTGAAATTCAAATACAGGATGAAAAGCCAAACTTTTGTAAGACTTATTTCACTAAAAAGGAAGAGGGAGAAATGCTTCGGAATTTGAAGCCCTGATCTCAATCCTATTGAACATCTATGGGATATTTTGGATAAAAAAATAAATCTAATGTTACTTCGCAAGACCCACTTTAAGAACAAATACAAACTGCTTGGCAGGAGATACCATTAGATACATTGAAGAACCTTGTGATCTCAATGCCTGACAAAATAAAGGCTGTGATCAAAGCAAAAGGCTATTATGCTAAATATTAAATTTATTTTGTAATATGTATTTTTCTAGTTAAAGAATTTGTTGAGTAAATGAAATAAAATTACTTATATTAAATTGTTTATTTTCTCATAAAAGATAAAATAGTTCTTTTCCTAATACTTTTGCACAATACAGTGTATATATATATATATATATATATATATATATATACTTGCTTGGGGTGAAATGATTAAAAAAAACGTGTCAAACGCTACTAAAATATTTTTTGATTAAAAACAAAAATGAGTCTTTATAATAAATTTTAATTTCGACGTTTTAAAAATTCATTTGGTCAACAAAAAATGTGAATATTTTTCCCCGTAGTTTTGAAACAAAAGGAATATTTTTTTAAAAAATGTGTTTTTTTAAACAAAAATAAAATATGTAAAAAAATGTACCAATGGTTAATTTAATTATTTAAGTTTTTTTTTTCAGATTTAATATTTCATACTTCAGAAAATCAAATTAAAAAAAATTTTTTTCGCTCAATATTTCATGCAGGAAATCAACAGCCTGTAATTCGTGTGGCATTGTAACTTTTTCCTCTAAAATTAAATGTCTACATTTTTAAATATTCTTCGAAGAATTTCTGAACTCAGAGCGTAATAATTTTATATTTATAATTTCAGTAAAACCAAATAAATAATTTTTATTTTTATGTTAAATTCATTTATTCAACAAAAAATGTAAATATTTTCCCCCGTAATTTTGAAACAAAAACAAACGCAATGTTGTTTACAATGTCAAATAACAAAAAAAAAACAAAAAAACATCAAATCACGTTTACGCAACACAAAAGAAAATTGATTTTTTAAATGGATTTTTGTAACAATTTTTAAACAACAATTTTTTATATAATTATTTTTTTTATATATAAAACAATCTGTGAGTTTGTCTGGGACTGTAAGCTATGCACGCCTACATATTTTAAGCTACGCCACTGAAACTTTATAGAGACACATATCTACAGGGAAGCCAGGTCGACACATACTTTTTGAGTTTGAGTTCATCAATTTTTACCTTTCACACTTTTTGGTCAATGGAGCAGATTGCTTGCATTTGCTCCGTAAAACATCTAAGATCTAAGTTGGTTGCTAGATTGCGTAACAGAAATCAAATCACATGTGTTAAACGTGACTAAAAATGAGTCTTTATATTTAATTTTTATTTAAAAATTTTTTTTATTTTAAAAATTCATTTGGTTATAAAAAAATGTGAATTGAAACAAAAGAAATATTTTTAAAAAATGGCGTTTTTTCAAACAAAACAAAATATGTAAAAAGAAAAGTGCCAATGGTTAATGTAATTGTTTAATTCTTTTTTTTCAGATTTAATATTTTATACTCCAGAATATAAAAAAATAAAGCTCTCTTTTTTCGCTAAATATTTCATGCAAGAAATCACCTGTCTGTAATTTGTGTAACTTTTTCCATTAAAATTAAATGTCTACATTTTTAAATATTCTTCAAAAATTTCTGAACTGAGAGCGTAATAGTTTTTATTTCTAATTTCAGCAAAACAAAACAAATAATTTTTATTTTTATGTTAAATTCATTTAGTCAACAAAAAATGTAAATATTTTTCCCCGTAATTTTGAAACAAAAACAAACGCAATGTTGTTTCCAATGTCACACAAAACATCAAAGCACGTTTACGCAAAACAAAAGAATATAGTTTTTTTAATGGAATTTTTTAACAATTTTGAAACAACAATTTTTTATATAATTATTTTAATGCTGAAAATGGTTACTAAAATGTACTGAGTTGCACGGGAAACGCCGGGCTATGATGCTAGTTTAAACTATTTACTTATTGTATAGTTTACAGGAATATTTGGAAAAGTATCAATCAATTCCTATTTGGTTCGAAATTTATAATATAATAAATAATTATTATTTCCTTGTAGTTGGTTCATATATTTTAATAATTTAGTAAATGTTTATAAATTTCGGTATAAAATAATTGCTATTGTATCTATTTCTTTATAAACTGATAAAATGCATTACGTAAATTTTAATTGCATAATGTAGCCCCCCCACTAAATCACTAAAACAAATTACATAGTAGGCTCCAAATTAAATAAAAACGAACTTTTTCCATCAAAATGTTTATATTATTAATAAAAGAAAATATTAAGAATTTTTTTAATATTTTTAAAAGAATTTAATCTCTTCTAACATGTTAGAAAATTTTGATGAAAATTAGCGGGTAACCAAATTGTTACAGAAGTTTATAATTGAAAATATAATATTACATAACTCCTTTTATACGGTGACAAACACATTAATTTAGAAATTCACACAAAAATCAAATAATTTTCGAGTTTTAATGAGATTTTAAAAACTCATCGACACATAAACGAAATTATTTTTGAATTCATAATTTCTAAAAATCATGGTAAACATATTTTTTGAAATCATCTATTATTGTTGTGAAAAAATTAACCTCTATTTCCGAAAATATCCTCCCAATAGTATAATAAAAATTGCAATATAAATATGATATTATTTAATTTGATAAGTTTTAATTGCTTGAATAAATAATTAAAATTAAGGACATTATAACCTGAAAAAAAATATTCGATTACTAATGAAATTTTAAAAGAATTGTTTTCAATTTTTTTAATATAATACTTTATAAAGATTAAAAAATATTTTTAAAATACTTCAAATATTTGTTGGGGTAAGTTAAAAAGCTAATTAAGCGAATATTATATTTAGTAATCGAAAATTAAAAAGTTTAATATAAACCGTTTGGATTCTTTATTTTTAAAATAATTATTATTTATTGTTGTTGGGTATTTGAAGTTTTTTTTGTATAGTAAATTGTATGTGCAAATTAAATGTGATGTTAATTAGAGTTTCCTTCCCTGACCCCCAAAAATGTACAATTATGTCACTAGGGATTACCATACACTTATCTTATCAACACTGTCAACACGTTTGATATACAGCGGACAGGTCAAAAAGTTCAACTCTGTGATTAAGAAATAGATTTTTTTTCTAGATTTCATGCTACAAATAAAATATACTTGTGTAAATTAGATTAATCTAACATTTAATTTGTTAATTTTTTAAAAAATAATGTCTCAGAGATGTATATTTTATTTTTGCAATTTTTTTAAAACCGAGAATTAACTTTTTTTTAGAAATATGTTGACCACTTCATAATGGCCGAAAACTTGAAAGATTTTTAAAAAATGAAAAAATTTAGATTTCAATCAATATTTTTGTTTGAAATACACCAGTGAAATTCTAAATTTAATCATTTAGCTTTTAATTAAAGCAAAAAATGTGTTAAAGAAAAGTTTTATATTTTTGAAAAATTCAATTTAAAATGTAGATATCGAAAATGAGTGGCGTACCCTATAATGTTTTTAGAATGTCGTATTTTTTTCTTTAACGGGTTTTTTTCTGGACGTAGGCGATCATGGACCTCCACTTGCTCTTTACTCTTTTTTTATTAAATAACCTTCACAATTAACTAATGTTTATTAATTTAAAATGCTGTCATTGTAATTTTAATAAGATCTAAACATATGAACGTGAATTTATACATTTTCTTGAGAATTTACGACAAAACCATAAACTGTATTTGTATGTTAGACTGATTAGTTATTTATTCATTATGTTACCTACTGGAATTGTTGGCCAAACATTGGCTAATTACAAACTGATTCAGATTTCAGAAAATTTTAAATAAAATTGTTTTCTTAAAGTTAGTCAAGCAATTTTAATAATTTAGTAAATGTTTATAAATCTATTAATGAAAATAGTTTTCATATTTATAGTATTTACATTATTCAGGCTATTATTGTCCTAATTTAATTGGAATAGATAGACTAAACTATCGCCCGGTTCACACTCCACCCACGTCTATTAAACAGGTGAAGAGGCTCATCCCTTGTTCCCTGTTTAGGATGTGGTTTCCGGCTTTCTCTTTTCCAATCTTTTCACTCTTACGTAGCCCCTGCGCATCAGTGGCGTTACCGCCTTGCTCGGGGTGATATGATTAAAAAAAAATTGTATGACGTTTTGGTCGTTCTACGCTCTGGCCTCTATCAGGTGCTAAGAATTTCGAACCAAAGCCTTTATTGCAATCCCTTGGGTATATCATTCTCATTACATTAGTCAGGAACTAACCAACGTCTATTTAAACTGGGACATGTGTTCCTAGCACCTGAAGAAGGGCGGAGCGTATAACGGCTGAAACGTTGTACAAATGGCAACAAAGATGACGACAATAGTCCGAATAATGTAAATATTGTAAATACTACCTCATCTCAGAAATATAAACAAATTTTCATATTTAGTTCATTATGAATTTGTAGGTGAATAATATTGCTTTCTCTTGTGTAAATTGTACGGACTGTTGTCCTCATCTCTATTGTCATGTTCACGATGTTTCAGTCGTTGAACGCTCCAACCTTCTTCACGAATGTTGAACTGAACCCGTTATTTTGATCACTGGGAGAGATTATTCTTGTTCCATGAGTGATGTCACTTCTGGATGTCTTAGTTATTTCCATTTTAACTCGACTCTCTATATTTCTGTTCGCCACTAATGTCGATAATTCACAATTTTGGGGGATCAAGTCACTGGATTTAACAAACTTTTATCCACATGGCCCAGATTTTAATTGAATTACTATTTAGAAAGTTTTAATTATAAAAGTATTCTGATTTCTACTGTGATTATATATTTCTACAAAGATCAGATCAGACCAAAAACAGAAAAATCTTTTTTATAACAGTTTCACGTCAGGACCGTAATATCACTGGTGCTAAGGGGGTTACATGAGAGAAGAGCAAAAAAAAACAAACAAAATTAAATAAATAGATAAGGGAAGAACAAGGTAAAAATTCGGGGAAAGGATAGGAGAAAACATCAATGAAATAAAAGATGGCGACTGACTTTTCACTTAAACTCTTGGAGGTTCTAGCTATCAGGAATCCATTGTATGTAATGAAGTTCCACAGTTCCATGGGAAGTGCGAGAAAAGAAACTGAGAGAGTAGAGGTGTTTGTTCTATTTAACTGTTCTTGCTGTAAATGTGTAGAATCCTGTTATCTATCTGGTAGATTGAGTAAATTGGATCAAGTAACACTTGGAAGTTGTAGCTACAAGGAAGCCATTATATGTAATGAAGTTCCACAGTTCCATTGGAAGTGCGAGAACAAAACTGGTAGATTAGACATGACTGTTCCATTTGACTGTTCTTACTGTAAGAATGTAGAACCCTGTTATCTATCTAGCGGATCGTGTAAATTCTTTTCAACGGAGCACTGTAGAGATATTTTCTCTCGTGCAGAAGCCATCAATGAGATGAAAGACGGCAATTGTCTCTGCATTAAACTCTTGTTGGTTGTAGCTATAAGAGAGCCATTATGTGTAATGAAGTTCCACAGGAAGTGCGAGAACGAAACTGCTAGATTAGACATGACTGTTCCATTTGACTGTTCTTACTGTAAGAATGTAGAACCCTGTTATCTATCTAGTGGATCGTGTAAATTCTTTTCAACGGAGCACTGTAGAGATATTTTCGCTCGTGCTGAAGCCATCAATGAGATGAAAGACGGCAATTGTCTCTGCACTTAAACTCTTGTTGGTTGTAGCTATAAGAGGGCCATTATGTGTAATGAAGTTCCACAGGAAGTGCGAGAACAAAACTGCTAGATTAGACATGACTGTTCCATTTGACTGTTCTTACTGTAAGAATGTTGAACCCTGTTATCTATCTAGTGGATCGTGTAAATTCTTTTCAACGGAGCACTGTAGAAATATTTTCGCTCGTGCAGAAGCCATCAATGAGATGAAAGACGGCAATTGTCTCTGCACTTAAACTCTTGTTGGTTGTAGCTATAAGAGAGCCATTATGTGTAATGAAGTTCCACAGGAAGTGCGAGAACAAAACTGCTAGATTAGACATGACTGTTCCATTTGACTGTTCTTACTGTAAGAATGTAGAACCCTGTTATCTATCTAGTGGATCGTGTAAATTCTTTTCAACGGAGCACTGTAGAGATATTTTCGCTCGTGCAGAAACCATCGAGTGTCTCGAGTAAAGTGTAGACGGAGCACTATGGAGATAAGTTTGTTAGAGAAGAAGCCGTGGAAATATTTGTAGAAAAGACAGAGGGAAGTCCCAGACTGCTGCAATCACATAACTGAGACTACCCAATCATCACTTTCCTGTTTTGACATATTTCAAGTGCGTATGCACTGCTTTTTGGCCGATTAATTATTTTTCACACTATAATTCTTTGAGCGGATGTTCCGTTAAGTACGCCGCATAGATCGAGATCTGAACTCAACCCAGACATCAAGCAAAACTCGTGGATATGTTCAAAATGTTTAAATATGTGTCTGATTTCTCCTGCTATTCTCTCTCTTTACAAGATCTTCAACACGGTGAAAATGATTTTTTAAAATTTTTAATATTCTTATCATTTTAAAAACATGCAGTCCAGTAGGTTCAAAATTTTCAAATTTTAAATGTTCATTGTCTTTTTAATTGATTTTAATTGATTCCGAAAATCATCTCAAAATTTTATTATCGTCAACCTTTGTGAAGCAAAAACGATTTCCCATCGTTCATTATTCGGTGGTTTGGGGCAAAATATAACATGATGCTTCTAAACAGTTAATTTTCATTTAACAAGCTATTGTTATCAATTATATGGCCGCTGTGAAATCATTAAATACACTTCATCCTGCAGAATTAAACCGGTTTTCTAACTCTTATATATAAATGATTGTTGACAGTTCATTATTAAAACTGTGATTATGACTTGGGGATAAAAAGCCATAACTCATTGTTAAGCAGAGGTCATCAATACTCAATATCAAATGAATTTTAATCGATTAAAAAAAGATACAGAGAAGTAACAAGTGGCTATAAAGTGTATTATTAAAATGATGCAGGAATTCGATATTATCTTCAAAAAATATACATTGCATAGTTATACAAATATCCGTTCGTTTTTTCGGAGGTTCTTTGAATGATTTTGAAGAATATTCTTACTCTTTTCTTCTTAAAATCTCTGGTCACCCACTGAATCTATTTTTTAACGTTAGTGAACTTTTATTTTAGATTAGATATCCGCTTCGAGATGGAATGCCAAGTAAGAAAGAATGGGCATGTTCGACATCTTCCTCTTTATATTTACTCAAGCTCACGAAGCCGCCATGTTGCTCGAGAAATCAGCGCTGTCTGGAGATTAAATATTTCTGAACAAAGAAGCGGGCATTGCTAAACCGTATGTTATAAATATTCCTTGTTTTTTTCTGATATTCTGTGAATGATTTTGAAGAATATTTCCCACTAAGTAACTCTGGTCAAACACTAATTCTGTTGTCTAACGTTATTGAAATTTCATTTTAGATTAGATACCTCTTTGAAATGGAATGCTAAATAGACAAGAATGACCTTATTTGACATCTTCTCTTTGGGCCTCAGTTCGGGGTGGGATGTCGAGTGCAGATACTACAGACTAGTCCAGTGTCGATGTAATAGAGAATCTACGAGCAAAGCACTCAGCCTTGTCTGTTGTAGAGGTGAGGGCATCAAATTCGTTGATTATAGGGGGATTGAGGGTTTTCTATTGCTTAGTACAATTTTGCAGAGCCTCCAGTAGTCTTTGGTATCGAACATACGGGATGCTATGTACTGCTTCATTCATATGTTCAAAATGTTCGAGGTCTCAAAAGAGTCCAAAGATTCCCGAGACAGTCGTGCTGTGGGCAGAGATAAAATGCTATTTATTATTATCTGAATGCCATTTCAGATTGAAAAAAAAACTATTTGAGGTGGAATGCCAAATTAACAAGAATTAGTATGTTCAATATATTCTTCTCTTTGTTTTAATCAAGGTCACAAAGACGCACGGAACGTTTTATGCTGTGTAGGCAGAGGATTTCATAATTGAAAGATTGGAATAGTTTTCCTGTTATAAGGAGGGGAAGTTCGAACTCACAAACTCTGTGGCGTTGTGGTCGACCTGTTTTGTTTGTTGGTAACCAACTGAATACAATGATTAAGGAAGAACTGCATCATACCAATAGGGTAAGGCCTCAGAAGACGGAAAGCTCTCATATGAATACCGGTCGTCACTCAATATTGCAGAAAAATATTTGCTTCTGCTCCGATGAACTGCTGCCCACTAAATACGAATTTGCACGAGATACTAGATTAGCAACTAGATCCCACCCTTTTTTCAGTGAAACCGATAAAATGCAACCACAACTTCTACTCCAACAGTTTCTTTCCTCGCACTTCCCGACTGTGGAATTCCCTTCCACATGATTGCTTCCCCGACGGATACAATCTCCAGGAGTTTAAATGTAAGGTCCTAACACACTAACCTGCTCCCATTCCTCCTGACATTCCCTATGTCTAACATTCACTCCTCCTGACATTCCCTATGTCTAACCACTTCTTCTCTTTACCTTCCCCTATGTAGCCGCATGCGCAATAGTGGCAGTGGAATGCCTTGCTTGGGGTGAGATGATTAAAAAAAAAAAAACAACCAATCGAATTTATACATATATCATCATTATCTAAACTTATTTATAAATGGAACTTTGTCTCTGTGTGTGTATATGTGTGTGTATCTGTGTGTGTGTGTCCATTATCTATAGACTCCGATACGGCTGAACCGATTTTCTTGAAAATTTACAGAGTTGTACTATAAGCTCCTGCGAGTGTTCTTAGCTAGGTTTTGTGTCGAGGTACCCACGATGAATAATCGATAACCAAAAAGATCGGGTTATAGAAGGAGTGGTCCGATTTTAATCAAATTTGATACACTCATAGACAAAGACATAAGAAACGATATTCAGACGTTTCAAGGTTGCAGTTCTTACAATAGTGCAGAAAATCGATAATATATTTATATAAAAGACAAGATGTTTGTGTATGTGTGTCTGTTTATCTATCTGTACGTCCTTTATAAAATACCAAAATTTTTATCTGATTCTCACCAAACTTCACACAAATATTCTTTAGGTTCAGTCTGAGCTCCAGGATCATGGATTAGTTTTAAAGCTTTCATTACACCCGATCAACGCCGGGCTATACTGCTAGTCATTATTAATACTAATATATAGAAAATCGATAATATATATATATAAAAGGCAAGATGTTTGTGTGTGTGTCTATTTATCTGCCTGTATGTCTGTATTTTTTCAGCCCTTTTATTTTAGTTTTTGCTTCGGGTTTGGCTCTAAGTAGGTATAATTGTAGTTCTTAGTCTCAGCCATGATACCAGATGACTTATTTAGCCTTCAAAATTCAGTTTACGACGAAAAAAACTTATTTGATATCGATAGCAGGAAATCTGACTTACATCCATTCATTTTTCTTTCAGTCTACGGTTTCGCTTTAACTGGAAACAAATATTGCTTTTTAGTCTTTCGTGCAAACGTCCAAAGAGTCTGAGCTCCAGGACCATGGATTAGTGCCTTATATATATATATATTATTGATTTTCTGCACAATTTAAAAACTGTAACATTGAAACTCCTGAACATCGTTTCTTATGTCTTTGTCTATGAATATATCAAATTCTTCTGTAACCCAGTTTTTTCGATTATCGATTTACGATATTTATCGGGGGTACCTCGACACAAAACCTAGCTAAGAACACTCGCAGACGCTTATAGTACAACTGTGTAAATTTCCAAGAAAATTGGTTCAGCCGTTTCGGAGTCTATAGGTAAGGGATACACACACACCCACAGACACATACATACACACAGACAAAGTTCTATTTATAAATAAGTTTAGATTAGATTATCTATCTATATATATTATGGACTCTCCCGTCGATTTTAAACGTATGAGTGTCTAACTCAGTTAGACTGCCACACAAAGAATTGTTTTGAGGGGTGAAGGCTTGTGTAGAACCATCCACACTTTTTGGAACTGCTGATAACAAACAATCGGTGCAGGAGTTCGCCACAGATCGCGTGAATAGCAGACCTCAGTTATTATACCGATAGCTGGAGAGAAGGGGCGGATTAATACCTTTCCCAAGGGCACCAGTGCGTAAGTGAATGCAGAGTGTTCGACTGGAATTGGAACTTGGCTCACCGATTACCGACTCCGAGCCGATATCCACTGCACCACAACGCACATCCGTCAATAAACGCTTACAACACCTGGTATTTCCAAGGGGTCAACCATCTAAGTATATTTCGAATGAACGAGAACTTTTTCGTATATAACCGTCACAAATGTCTGTCCTAATATGGAGATGTTAAATGAAAGAGAATGGTTCTTTTGTTATTAATACTTTCCAAAATTTTATAAGGCAAGGAAGCAAATCACTTTAAATTTTCTTCATCCTTTCATTGATGAAACTGCAATATAGGCAGTTATTAAATATTTATAAATTCATTTGATGCACATGTTATTGTGTTGTATTAACTAAAGAACCATTCTATTTCATTCTCAATTATTCACTTCGTAATAAATACTAAAAAATATTAAAAATAGTCTAAAATACATCTTTTTTTAAACACTGGGGTGGCCTCATAATTATGGCCGATAGTGTATATATATATATATATATATATATATATATATATATATATGGTTAAATAAAATAAAGACAAGAGGAAAACTGTTATTTAAAATCGCCTACGCGTTTCGTCCGTGATGGACTTTTTCAAGGCAGAAAGACATACTAAACAATGGACAATTTTCGAAGAAAACTGATAAATTCCCTTCATCTTAACGTTGCGTGACTTTGCACATGAAGAAATTCTAAAAACTGAAATATTCCGTTAATTTTTTTTAAAATCATTTGTGAGCGTATTTGTGGCTACCAACACTAATTTTGTTTATAGATACGTAATTTAGAATAAAACTCATTTCGTCTCTCTGCCTTGAAAAAGTCCACCACGGACGAAACGCGTAGGTGATTTTAAATAACAGTTTTCCTCTTGTCTTTATTTTATTTAACCATACTGTTCATAATCTCGGATTAAAACTGAGTATATTTTTACATATATATATATATATATATATATATATATATAGCATAATGAAGTACCAAGTATACTATCTTAATATTTATAGGAAAAACTACTAAAAAGTTGTAAGTTTAAAAATGTATTTTTTGACAGTATTTATTTATTTCTATTATTATATAAATAAATATATATATATATATATATATATATATATTTGATATATATATATATATATATTTGATTTTTCAGATCGGCCTCGGCCTTGCAGCAGAAACAAATGATTTTAAAATTTAAACTAGAAGCGTTCGCCACGAGAGCGTTCGTCGAGAGATGTTTACATCACGTGACGTAGAAAGCCATAGAGTTTTTTTAATACTTGTAAACGTAAACCTATCGCTAATAATACTTTTAAATGTCTGTTTTAAAGAAAATTTTTAAGTGTATCAAAAAAATGTTTAACTATTGAAATATTTATAAAGATGCAAAACACATAAGTCCCTATTTAACCCTAGCCTACAGTGGATATCGGCTCGGAACAAGAAGCCGGGGAGCCGAGTTTGAATTCCAGTTGAATCCATTGTATTCACTTACGCGCAAATACCCTTGGGAAAGGTATTAATCCGTCTCTTCCTTCCAGTTATGGGTTAAATAGCAGGACATATTGGGTTCTATAGCCTTGGTCGGCAACCAGTCTACCGCAGAAAGCAATGGCAACCTATTGCGGGATAATCTTCTGCCCAGTCATGTCTCTTTCGAGACATGATCGCCCAAGCGTGTATCACGTATGGCACTTAACTGACTGATATATATTGAATTATAAAATACAGGATTTTTCTTTCTGCGTGAGTGTGTAGAACAAAATCGAAATCTATCAGTAAACATTTGCAGTTTTCTAATGTGTGTCCTGGTTGATTGAAGTGTTCCGCTATGGGTGAATAAGGGTTGTTTTGTCTATGTATATATATATATATATATATATATATATATATATATAGAGAGAGAGAGAGAGAGAGAGAGACATCAAGTGATTTTCCTACATGCATTAGAATGTTTATATGGTTTATTTACGGTTGCCAAATAGTATAATTTAAGGATTTTGTGCCATGTAAGTTACGTTAGTAAAAACCGAAAGATTTTGATGGGAAAATAATGCTTCTTCTCTGAAATTATTTCTGATTTTAGTTATTTTAAGGAGAAATGAGAATTTTTGACAACTGCCTTTCTTCCTCCCCACTTTAAATAATTCGTGATCAAAAGATTTCATCCTTTTCTCACTCTTTTTCTATCAATTACTCTTTCTCTCATTCTCTCTCTCCCTCCCTTGATTTCTTCTCTTTCATAAAAGAATTACTCGAATGCAAGATTTTCGGCGAATGTCGAAGCTTTCTGTTTTTTAAGGCGCCATATCCTGTAATACTCGACTCGAAATTAAAAATGTTTTTTGTAAAACTAGATTTGAACGGAGCATGCGCAAAAGGTTAGAATAATTCATGAAGGTGTTTGGAGGGAGGAAGTAGGCAAACGTTGATTTACCTTGCTTTGAATGCTTTTGGCATTTAAGAAGGAAAAAATATACAATAATATTTCTTACATGGGAAGAAATGCCTTGTTCTCAAAAACCATTTACTTCATGTTTGCTTTGAAATTCCTTTGTTTTGTATTTTCCTGTAAATTCCGTTGAGGTATTTCTTTGGATATAACTTTTAATATTTTTTCTCACACATGTTGCAAAAAAAAAAATAATTATTTAGTTCATGCGTCCTATAGAAAACTGATATTTCTTTTTCTATCTGAGAGGTTGGTTTCTGGCTACGCGTGTCGGGGTTTCATAATTCCCTGTTCCCAAGGATGCTAGATTGCACGGGCATATTATCAACAAGAAAAAGAAAAAGTATATGAAAAATATACAAAGGCAACTTTTACTAAAACTGAGATTATTCCTTTCATATAAAACTTACATTGTAAATCAGTGTAGCAAATAATCAATTCTATTCTTAATTCCATCTTAATTATCAGTATGGAGGCATCGTAGGTAGCAGCTCGGATTGCGAGACCCGAGATCCGAATACAAATTTCAGTTGAGTTTTCTACTTACACGCAAATAACTTGGCAAACGTGAATATCTATCTATATATATTATCCATTTTTAAACGAGTTATTTCGCTACCCAGGATTCTACCCTGAGTGGTGTCTTCAGGCGGTTTTTAATAACGGATTTTACCGTTTTTCATTTTTTATAAAAAGAAAAAAGAAAACGATAAACGGTAAAATCAGTTATTAAAAATCGCCTGAAGACACAACTCAGGGTAGAATCCTGGGTAGCGAAATAACCCGTTTAAAAATTGATAATATTCAAAAGTTCTACAATATAATTTTATCGAACATTTTTAATACAAATGTATACTGATCTAATATTATTAAAACCAAACATTAAGTATTAAACAATCAATCAATCAATCAATATATATATATATATATATATATATAGGGGCTCGACAATATTTTTCGGACACTTTAGTATTCGACTTTCCGAGTACCATAGAGTGGCGAAATTCCTTCAATAGAATAGCATAAACATATAAAGACAATACCTGTAATAAAAATGGAAGAAAATCGATTAGGTAAGGAAAAATATTTATTTTTCATCATTTTTTACAAAACACACGCGACATTATTTTTCGGACATCTTTGAAAAACTGTTAATAGTCTGTAATATCACCTTTCTTCTCAATAACTTTTATCAATCTCTCTTCATAATGATCAAACATATGCACAATAACATCTCTAAGTGTTTCTATCAGTTGTTTTTTTGGCATCTAGTATCCGCTTCCATAGTTGAGCCTCTTTCGTTATTTCAGGTCCATCATAGACAAGTTGCGCAAGCATTTCACAAACATTTTATTCTATTAAATTTAGATCTGGGCTTTTTGCAGGCCATTCCAAAGTAGTCATATTCACTTTAGTCATCCATTCTTTCATGAGTTTTGACACATGGATGCTGCAATTGTCTTGCTGTAGAACGAAATCATTCCCTATCTCTCTTCTTATCCTTGGTAGGGCTTTCTCGTCCAGAAACTGTTTGTAGCTTTCGCTGTTCTGTTGTCCTTTCAGCCACTCCAACCATATATTTCCATTAGCAAAGATCATACCCGAAACCATAACTCCTCCTCCTCCCATCTGTCGTTTGTTCAGTACAGCAGGCTCACCTCTTCTCGCCCAAGTACACCATCCATCGGGCCCATCAAACTTGAAACGCTTCTCATCAGTAAATATAACCTTCTTAAAGTCAACATGCTTTGTTAACCACCTTTTAGCACACTCCAGTCTTGCTCCTTTGTGTTTCTTTGTTAGTGTAATTTTTTTCTTAGCCTTTGCATACTTCAAACCATTCCTATGCAGCGTTCTTTGTACTGTTCGGATGTTTACATCCAATTCACATTTCTCCTTCACTTTTCTTGCTGTAACTTTTTCTCCAGATGTCAAAAGCCGTGTCACAGTCCTCTTCATTCTCCTTTCAGTCCTCTTGCCAATTGATCTTTTCCATCCTCTCTTCTTTTTCCGCTCGGAGTTTGCCTTCAGCATGTATTCGACCGTTGATTTCGACAGCTTCAAATCCATGGCGATCCTTCTGATGCTGAGGCCATCATCCCGCTTCTTCCGTGCCAAAGAAACGACTTCTTTTGAATGCATTTTACCTCATTAAACTTAATTGTTTTGCCAGTAAAATGGAACAGATAATTGATTCTAATGATGACAGCTAAGTGTACAAGCAGAAAATTTGCATACAACAACATATACATGAACTTAGCTCTTAAAATAAGATTTTTTGTCATGTCCGAAAAATAGTGTCACGCAAGTTTTCGCAAAAATCACAAAAAACTAAAATTATCAAAGCCAAACTAAAAAAAAATGATTACACTAGTAGTGGATTTTCACTCCTCAGCTACGTACTTACAATCTCAAAAATTTTTGGCACTAGTAACCACCTTGAAGTACTTTTTTCAAAGTGTCCGAAAAATATTGTCGGGCCCCTGTATATATATTCATCCGCAGACAGACCTGTTTCGCTCTATCTCAGCTAATCGGTACGGTTAGAAATCCGATTGCTTTTTACCCAGGATTGAAAATTGGCGTCAGTCGGTGATTCAACCTCTGAGCTATGGGCACTCGGCAGAAGGAGGCAGACTTTTAGCCTGTGATGTACATGTATTCATACGCCAGTAGTGATAGTGTTTTAATCTATTATTGAATGAACGATGAGTACATGCTAGAGTAGCTACTGCATATATATATATATATATATATAATTTCGTTAAGGTGTTCTAAATGTTAACATTATTTTTACTAGAATTTAAACGGAAATATATTTAGTTTAGGATTCATACATGATTCTTACGTTATTTAGAATGAAATCGTTTTCATAATTTGATTTCTCTCAACAAATACATTCATAACTGTTTTCTCTTATTTTATTTAAAAAGAGCGCCTGGAAACATACACTTAAATAAAAACAAATTTCATCTTCTACATTTAATATTCATCCGTTGCTTTATCACACATGACACGTGTCTGACCAATGAAAATCTACTTCATTTAAAAATACTGTCTCTCAGATTTTTAAAAATCATTCGTCCTTATTAAATCTCTGAAGAAGCTTGTTATGAGTGAAACATATATATATATAAGTGAAGAACAAGTAGGAAAAAGTGTCTATAATCTAACATGTTTCACTCATAACAAGCTTCTTCAGAGATTTAATAAGGACGACTTATATATATATATATATATATATATATATCCAGGTAAAGAGGACCCAAGGTTTTACGATTTAGAGTTCTCTGTCATTTACTTTTTTCAAGTGCTCAATACAACAAATATTGTAGAGTATAATCTAAATATATTTATAAATGGACCTTTGTCTGTCTGTCTGAGTGTCTGTGTGTGTGTGTTCGTTACTTATAGACTCTAAACGGCTGAACCGATTTTCTTGAAAATTTACACAGTTGTACTATAGGCGTCTGCGAGTGTCCTTAGCTAGGTTTTGTGTCGAGGCACCACCGATAAATATCGAAAATCGATAATCGAAAAAATCGGGTTATAGAAGGAGTGGTCCGATTTTAATCAAATTTATTACACTTATAGACAAAGATATAAGAAACGATATTCAGAAGTTTCAAGTTTGCAGTTCTTACAATAGTGCAGAAAATCGATAATATATATATAAAAGGCAAGATGTTTGTGTGTGTGTGTCTGTTTATCTGCCTGTATATCTGTATTTTTTTCAGCCCTTTTATTTTAGTTTTTACTTCGGGTTTGGCTCTAAGTAGGTATAATTGTAGTTCTTAGTCTCAGCCATGATACCATTTACTCAGAGGACTTATTTAGCCTTCAAAAATCAGTTTACGACGAAAAAAACTTATTTGATATCGATACCAGGAAAACAAAATTTGACTTACATCCGTTCATTTTTCTTTCAGTCTACGGTTTCGCTTTAACTGGAAACAAATATTGCTTTTTAGTCTTTCGTGCCAACGTCCAAAGAGTCTGAGCTCCCTGACGAAAGATTAGTTTTAAAGCTTTCATTACACTCGAGGAACACCGGGCTATACTGCTAGTATACACACACACACACACACACACACACACACACACACACACATATATATATATATATATATATATATAATTATGAAATAAAAATACATTGCGACACGGAAACTTCTATGATTCGAGATTTCTATCTTGTCATCATGCAATGTTGGATGTTGGTTGTTAAAACGATATTACATTTAAATACAACAAACGATTGGTTTGTTATTTATGTATGTGGGAAGAGATAAAATTTATGTGTGTTTAAGGGACGCAATTTTAAAAAAGTTCCATCATATATGGCACCTTTTAAGTTTTCAATTACTTTGAATAAAATATTTTTTCCACCATCACTTTTATTGGATTGTTAAAAATTTCCCATTTTTTGGGGTTCGCTCTGTATTATGAATCCATTGACTATAAGGATACTCTACGGAACACTCTATCATAACTCTTGGAACTCTGGATTTTTACTAAAAGTCTTTTCCCTGAGACGGGATGTGACAGCTGATCTGGTTTAATAGGGGCAGCCCCTGCGTAAGCACTAGAGTTATACGCGGAATAGGGCGCTAAACCTGCCTATACTTCTTAGCCTAGTCTCTGTCCATAGCCAGTGCTTCCACTGAGTCAAACTCTGTCCAAAGACAAAGGAGCTTGTTTATCTTTCTCAGCTGATTCTTACTCCAAGCCTCGACTGAGTCGTTCTCTGTTCTGAAACAAAGAGCTCAAACGACAATTTCGTGTACGGGTGGAAAACTGAGCATTTACCCAATGACTCTTCAATGATAAAAGCTGTGACACAAGGAATGGCTTTACGTGAGGAAACCTGAACGTGACTCTGGGACCAAGTGTCAAAATTTGCCTAACCCCTCATACGTGGGATCGGACACTAAGCTTGTCTATTCTTCCTAACCGAGTTTCTGTCCATAGCCGGTGCTTCCACTGAGTCGAACTCTGCCCGAAAACTGAGAGTTCAACCAACAGTTTCGTGGTCGGGTGGAACATTGGTGCTGAACAGTCTTTAAATTCTTTATTTAAGCGTCCTTTTTTTAGTAAAGTTGTGTTACCAAGTGTATCTTATTTACTAACCAACAAAATTAAACGGCACATAAACGTTCATATATAGTTAGTGAAGTATACATCTCAACTTATGTAGAATTCCAGCCATCTTTTCTTTATGGTGGAAATAATCTAATGGCATCGCTAAAAGAAAATATTCTGTTAGTTTCTGAGAATATTCAATTTTTTTCAATGCGAAGATGGTACTGGGCATGACGGTAAACTGCATCCGGCAGCAAGGCCTCTGATTGAGTAATTGTGAGGAGCATGGAACCATCTATTAATTGCTGTTGTTCTCAGGTCCATCCTGACCCGGAGTGGTAGCAAGTTCTCTGATTGGGAAGTTGTGAGGAGCATGGAACCACCTCTTAAGTGCTGTTGTTCCCAGGCCCACCCTAACCCGAAGTAGTAGCAAGGCATCTGATTGGGAAGTTATGAGGAGCATGAAACCACCTCTTAATTGCTGTTGTTCCCAGGTCCACCCTGACCCGAAGTAGTAGCAAGGCCTCTGATTGGGAAGTTATAAGGAGCATGGAACCACCTCTTAATTGCTGTTGTTCCCAGGTCCACCCTAACCCGAAGTAGTAGCAAGGCCTCTGATTGGGAAGTTATAAGGAGCATGGAACCACCTCTTAATTGCTGTTCTTCCCAGGTCCACCCTGACCTGAAGTAATAGCAAGGCCTCTGATTGGGAAGTTATAAGGAGCATGGAACCACCTCTTAATTGCTGTTGTTCCCAGGTCCACCCTGACCCGAAGTAATAGCAAGGCCTCTGATTGGGAAGTTATAAGGAGCATGAAACCACCTCTTAATTGCTGTTGTTCCCAGGTCCACCCTAACACGAAGTAGTAGCAAGGCCTCTGATTGGGAAGTTATAAGGAGCATGAAACCACCTCTTAATTGCTGTTGTTCCCAGGTCCACCCTGACCCGAAGTAGTAGCAAGGCCTCTGATTGGGAAGTTATAAGGAGCATGAAACCACCTCTTAATTGCTGTTGTTCCCAGGTCCACCCTGACCCGAAGTAATAGCAAGGCCTCTGATTGGGAAGTTATAAGGAGCATGAAACCACCTCTTAATTGCTGTTGTTCTCAGGTCCACCCTGACCCGAAGTAGTAGTAAGGCCTCTGATTGGGAAGTTATAAGGAGCATGGAACCACCTCTTAATTCCTGTTGTTCCCAGGTCCACCCTAACCCGAAGTAGTAGCAAGGCCTCTGATTGGGAAGTTATAAGGAGCATGAAACCACCTCTTAATTGCTGTTGTTCCCAGGTCCACCCTGACCCGAAGTAATAGCAAGGCCTATGATTGGGAAGTTATAAGGAGCATGAAACCACCTCTTAATTGCTGTTGTTCCCAGGACCACCCTGACCCGAAGTAGTAGGAAGGCCTCTGATTGGGAAGTTATAAGGAGCATGAAACCACCTCTTAATTGCTGTTGTTCCCAGGTCCACCCTGACCCGAAGTAGTAGCAAGGCCTCTGATTGGGAAGTTATAAGGAGCATGAAACCACCTCTTAATTGCTGTTGTTCCCAGGTCCACCCTGACCCGAAGTAATAGCAAGGCCTCTGATTGGGAAGTTATAAGGAGCATGGAACCACCTCTTAATTGCTGTTGTTCCCAGGTCCACCCTGACCCGAAGTAGTAGCAAGGCCTCTGATTGGGAAGTTGTGAGGAACATTGAACCACCTCTTAATTGCTGTTGTTCCCAGGTCCACCCTGATCCGAAGTGGTAGCAAGGCCTCTGATTGGGAAGTTATAAGGAGCATGAAACCACCTCTTAATTGCTGTTGTTCCCAGGTCCAACCTGACCCGAAGTAGTAGCAAGGCCTCTGATAGGGAAGTTGTGAGGAACATGGAACCACCTCTTAATTGCTGTTGTTCCCAGGTCCACCCTGATCCGAAGTGGTAGCAAGTCCTCTGATTGGGAAGTTGTGAGGAACATGGAACCACCTCTTAATTGCTGTTGTTCCCAGGTCCACCCTGATCCGAAGTGGTAGCAAGGCCTCTGATTGGGAAGTTATAAGGAGCATGAAACCACCTCTTAATTGCTGTTGTTCCCAGGTCCACCCTGACCCGAAGTAGTAGCAAGGCCTCTGATTGGGAAGTTATAAGGAGCATGAAACCACCTCTTAATTGCTGTTGTTCCCAGGTCCACCCTGACCCGAAGTAGTAGCAAGGCCTCTGATTGGGAAGTTATAAGGAGCATGGAACCACCTCTTAATTGCTGTTGTTCCCAGGTCCACCCTGACCCGAAGTAGTAGCAAGGCCTCTGATTGGGAAGTTATAAGGAGCATGAAACCACCTCTTAATTGCTGTTGTTCCCAGGTCCACCCTGACCCGAAGTAGTAGCAAGGCCTCTGATTGGGAAGTTATGAGGAGCATGGAACCACCTCTTAATTCCTGTTGTTCCCTGGTCCAGCCTGACCCGAAGTAGTAGCAAGGCCTCTGATTGGGAAGTTATAAGGAGCATGGAACCACCTCTTAATTGCTGTTGTTCCCAGGTCCACCCTGACCCGAAGTAGTAGCAAGGCCTCTGATTGGGAAGTTATGACGAGCATGGAACCACCTCTTAATTCCTGTTGTTCCCAGGTCCAGCCTGACCCGAAGTAGTAGCAAGGCCTCTGATTGGGAAGTTATAAGGAGCATGGAACCACCTCTTAATTGCTGTTGTTCCCAGGTCCACCCTGACCCGAAGTAGTAGCAAGGCCTCTGATTGGGAAGTTATAAGGAGCGTGGAACCACCTCTTAATTGCTGTTGTTCCCAGGTCCACCCTAACCCGAAGTAGTAGCAAGGCCTCTGATTGGGAAGTTATAAGGAGCATGGAACCACCTCTTAATTGCTGTTGTTCCCAGGTCCACCCTAACCCGAAGTAGTAGCAAGGCCTCTGATTGGGAAGTTATAAGGAGCATGAAACCACTTCTTAATTGCTGTTGTTCCCAGGTACACCCTGACCCGAAGTAATAGCAAGGCCTCTGATTGGGAAGTTATGACGAGCATGGAACCACCTCTTAATTCCTGTTGTTCCCAGGTCCAGCCTGACCCGAAGTAGTAGCAAGGCCTCTGATTGGGAAGTTATAAGGAGCATGGAACCACCTCTTAATTCCTGTTGTTCCCAGTTCCAGCCTGACCCGAAGTAGTAGCAAGGCCTCTGATTGGGAAGTTTTAAGGAGCATGGAACCACCTCTTAATTGCTGTTGTTCCCAGGTCCACCCTAACCCGAAGTAGTAGCAAGGCCTCTGATTGGGAAGTTATAAGGAGCATGGAACCACCTCTTAATTGCTGTTGTTCCCAGGTCCACCCTAACCCGAAGTAGTAGCAAGGCCTCTGATTGGGAAGTTATAAGGAGCATGAAACCACTTCTTAATTGCTGTTGTTCCCAGGTACACCCTGACCCGAAGTAATAGCAAGGCCTCTGATTGGGAAGTTATGACGAGCATGGAACCACCTCTTAATTCCTGTTGTTCCCAGGTCCAGCCTGACCCGAAGTAGTAGCAAGGCCTCTGATTGGGAAGTTATAAGGAGCATGGAACCACCTCTTAATTCCTGTTGTTCCCAGTTCCAGCCTGACCCGAAGTAGTAGCAAGGCCTCTGATTGGGAAGTTATAAGGAGCATGGAACCACCTCTTAATTGCTGTTGTTCCCAGGTCCACCCTAATCCGAAGTAGTAGCAAGGCCTCTGATTGTGAAGTTATAAGGAGCATGAAACCACCTCTTAATTGCTGTTGTTCCCAGGTCCACCCTGACCCGAAGTAATAGCAAGGCCTCTGATTGGGAAGTTATAAGGAGCATGGAACCACCTCTTAATTCCTGTTGTTCCCAGGTCCAGCCTGACCCGAAGTAGTAGCAAGGCATCTGATTGGGAAGTTGTGAGGAGCATGGAACCACCTCTTAATTCCTGTTGTGCCCAGGCCCACCCTAACCCGAAGTAGTAGCAAGGCCTCTGATTGGGAAGTTATAAGGAGCATGAAACCACCTCTTAATTGCTGTTGTTCCCAGGTCCACCCTGACCCGAAGTAATAGCAAGGCCTCTGATTGGGAAGTTATAAGGAGCATGGAACCACCTCTTAATTCCTGTTGTTCCCAGGTCCAGCCTGACCCGAAGTAGTAGCAAGGCATCTGATTGGGAAGTTGTGAGGAGCATGGAACCACCTCTTAATTCCTGTTGTGCCCAGGCCCACCCTAACCCGAAGTAGTAGCAAGGCCTCTGATTGGGAAGTTATGAGGAGCATGGAACCACCTCTTAATTGCTGTTGTTCCCAGGTCCAGCCTGACCCGAAGTAGTAGCAAGGCATCTGATTGGGAAGTTGTGAGGAGCATGGAACCACCTCTTAATTGCTGTTGTGCCCAGGCCCACCCTAACCCGAAGTAGTAGCAAGGCCTCTGATTGGGAAGTTATAAGGAGCATGAAACCACCTCTTAATTGCTGTTGTTCCCAGGTCCACCCTGACCCGAAGTAGTAGGAAGGCCTCTGATTGGGAAGTTATAAGGAGCATGAAACCACCTCTTAATTGCTGTTGTTCCCAGGTCCACCCTGACCCGAAGTAGTAGCAAGGCCTCTGATTAGGAAGTTATGAGGAGCATGGAACCATCTCTTAATTGCTGTTGTGCCCAGGCCTACCCTAACCCGAAGTAGTAGCAAGGCCTCTGATTGGGAAGTTATGAGGAGCATGGAACCACCTCTTATTTGCTGTTGTTCCCAGGTCCACCCTAACCCGAAGTAGTAGCAAGGCATCTGATTGGGAAGTTGTGAGGAGCATGAAACCACCTCTTAATTGCTGTTGTTCCCAGGTCCACCGTGACAAGTAGTAGTAGCAAAGCAAAGCAAAGCCTCTGATTGGGAAGTTGTGAGGAGCATGGAACCACCTCTTAATTGCTGTTGTTCCCAGGCCCACCCTGACCCGGAGTGGTAGCAGCTGTTAGAGCCCTAGCTATGGGCAAATATTAACCCCCAAATTGTCCTAAAAACACTATGAAAGTATAAAAATATACTTTTATAGAAATATATCCATAAAAACAGACTTTTATAGAAATATATCCATAAAAATAGACTTTTATAGAAATATATCCATAAAAATACACTTTTATAGAAATATATCCATAAAAATACACTTTTATAGAAATATATCCATAAAAATAGACTTTTATAGAAAAATATACGTTTTTTAAGGTAAAATATTACCAACAATACATTTTGGAAGAAAAAATTCTCAGCAAAGCATTTTTGATTACAAAATGAACTATCGCCCGGTTCACACTCCTCCTGCGTCTCGACAGCAAACCTAGCTAAGAACACTCGCAGACGTACAACTGTGTAAATTTTCAAGAAAATAGGTTCAGCCGTTTCAGAGTCTATAGGTAACGGGCACACACACAGTTCCATTTATAAATAAGTTTAGATTTAGATACGTGTTTATCCTGCTTGACGTCCGGCCCAGCTTGGGCTAAATAACAAGTTAGACCGGACAATTAACTGCAACCAATCTAAGAGAAAAGAAAACTTCGGGATTAAAGCAACAGTGAAAATATCTTTCTTAAAATGCAAGGCTGCTCTGAGATAATAAATAGACGAATCTGTTTGAGAGTCATGACATCAATTCCAAAGTTATGAGACCTAGCTGTGAATTTACTACAACGCTTAGAATTATTTAGTCGATGTACCAAAGATGGAAGCACTTCACAATGATGATACTGAAAATATTTATAGAACAGGCACGGGAATGGCATGGAAAAAGAAACTGTAAAGATAGAACTTAGAGTTGCATTTTGCAATTTCTTTAGGGAAATAATGAGACCTAACAGCTAATCTAGTACTACGTTTAAATTCCTGAATTCATGGTTCCATAGGGGAAGGCTCATCAAAACAATAGTCATAACATTATGTGGAACTCCCTTCCGTATACTTGCTTTCCTGACGGCTACAACCTCCAGGAATTTAAATCCAATGTCAATACCCATCTCTTATCCACTTGACTCCAGTCCTTTTTACATCACCCTGTATATGTTTCTTTTCTTTCTACCTTCGCAACTTTACTTAACTTTGGTGATGGGACCAGAACTAGTGATAAGGCCGTAATCGAGCTATGTAGAAATGACCATCTTAGGTACAATTATAGCCGATGTTACTCAACATCGGTGATCAACTTTACTAACAGCAAATAGTGGCATTATATTTTGTTGGCGGCGTTTTATGTATTTCACGTAATGCCAATCCTTATTAATTGGGAATCTCGAGTTTTTTTTAATACTGTTGTCATATATGTTCAGGCGCCCCTGCTGTTCATCTCAGTGTTCTCAACAGGCTCCAAAATTATATCTGTAATGTGATAGGTCCCGACTTGGCAGTTAGTATCCAGCCACTTTCTCACCGGCGGGATGTGGCTTCCCTCTGTCTATTCTGCAAATATTTTCTTGGCTTCTGACTTAAGTCCCTGGTGCACCAGCCACAAGAATTTACTTGTGCACCTAGACTGGCAATAAAGTCTCACCCATTTACAGTTAGAACAACCAAATGCCGTGGAGAATTCTACTCCATCATCTTTTCTCGCACTTCCCGCCTGTGGAACTCACTTCTATATACTTGTTTTCCTGACGGCTACAACTTCCCGGAATTTAAATGCAATGTCAATTCCCATCTCTTATCTACTTGACTCCAGTCCTTTTTACATCACTCTGTATATGTTGTTCTTTTCCTTTCTCCCTACCTTTGCAACTATCTTCACATCTGTTTCCATCTGTCTCTTGCCCTTTCTTTGACATCCGTCTTCACTTTCCTTCTATCTAAACTTTTACTCTTATGTAGCCCCCTGCACGTCAGTGGCGGTACCGCCTTTCTTCGGGTGAAACGATTAAAATATAATAAAACAAAATAAAAAAAAACTTATTGCCTGAATTAATAATGTAATAATTGTTTTTTGCTCGCAGTTCTTCCGATTTCATTCAAATACAATTTGAAATATTTCAATGGAAGTTCAGTCTTCCGTCTATTTGGTACCTGATTATTAATTGTATTCCTCCTGAATTCTGTTTTTTCTCACACTCTGACGATGGTTTTTTTTATAAAATTTAATTTTTTATAAATTTAAGCGTGCTGCAAGAATGGTTTCCAGTTCCCACACTTTTACCATTTTAATGCCAACCTACTACAGGAAAACCTTCTGTCCATTCCATTTCTTTCGAGACATGATCGCCCAAGCGTGTATCACGTATAACCATAACTAACTCCATAATTAATATTTTCTTCTTTTTTTAGACAGTCAGTAACAGCGTGTGTCTTTATTGCGTTGCAGGAAGTGAAATGATTTTTTTAAATGCCAAATATATTTATAGCAAGTAATTTTATTTAATTATTTTAAAATGATAAACGTTGACGAAATCCATCAAACATTATCAGGCAAAATTACCGAATAGAATATATTAATTACAAACTACCGAAGCTTTGTTCAAATTTTATACTCCATTAACTTCCCATTTAGAAACGTTTTTATTTATGCAAGAGGCTATATTCTTTTCAAAAATCATTTTATTCTTGTTTGTTCCGATTTCTGAAAATCACGGGTCGCTAATGCAAAAAATAAAAGAAATAAAAAAAATAAACAAATAAAATGATTTAACGCGAAATTTTAAGATGTCATGCGATAAGAAACATGTGCCCTTACGTTTAAGGAATACAATCAGATTTTTTCCTATAATATTACATTTTATACAAAAATTCGTTTTTGATATTTCCAGTTTAAGAATGCAATAACAAAATATTGAAAATGGAAAATGGAACACGATGTTGCAAGCCAAATTTTGAATGCAATCTTTATTTATAGTTGAAAATGTAAAAGTTAAGTTGCGATTATAATTTTATCGCTGTTCGTTCATTTTTATTCTGTGTAACAATTCGGAAATTTCTCTTGATTCCATAAAAAGAAAGAAGAAAATAAGAAAACAGTCATAAGAAAAAGAAGAAATAAAAATGAAAGTTTTGTGGATTTCGGTTGAAAAACTACACAAAATAATAAATAACAAAAACGTATATGGAGATAGAAAACGTAAGTTATATTGAACAAAAAATATACAAACTGGAACACGGGTTAGTCAGTTCGGGGATAAGAGGAATACAGTTAGTAGGAATCAATATATACAGTCTTGCAGGGAAGTCCGATATATATATATATATATATATATATATATATATATATATATATCCACAATAACTCCAACGAACTCTGCACCAATTTACGGACCAACTGACGCCTTACTAAACGCTGTACAACAACTCTTTATAACTACTTTGCAACTACTACAGTATTTAGTCGGCCTTCGCACTTAAATGTGGCACAAGGACTTTTTAATTTGGGTCTTACGGGCCATATAGCCCGGACAAAAATATCTATTATTCCCCAGTCGTTACTCTACCCTTCGGGTGGAGCCACGAACTTTGCAACTACAACACCCGTTCTCTGTATTGGCAGAAGAGAGTACTGGATTGATATGTGATCTCTCTTCTTTAATATAGCAATGAATGCTGAATTATCTATCAAAGACGATGGAAAAATTTGAAGTAACTGAATTGTGGTTCTACAGAAGGATGTTGAGGATATCATGGACGGCGCAAGTGAGCAATAATGAGATTTTGGAAAGGATAGAATTGAAAAAGTAAATTAATACTAAACACTAAGAAAGAACAGTTCAAGTTCCTAGGACATGTAATGAGAAAGGACGGATTGGAGAATCTGATACCCACAGTGCAGATAGCAGGAAAGAGAGACAAAGGGAAGAAGCATGTAACACACCTGATTAGTCTGAGCTAGTGAACAGAATATAGGTGGGTACAGACTACCTGATGAGACATTGTCCTTTCAATGTCGAAACAAAATATACACCTTGTAGTAGATGATAATTTGTCAGTCAGTCTTGGGTGATCATGTCTCGAAAGAGACATGACTGACTGGGCAGAAGATTATCCCGCAGTAGGTTGCCATTGCTTACTGCTGTCCTGTTATTTAACCCATAACTGGAAGGAAGAGACGGATTAATACCTTTCCCAAGGGTATTTGCGCGTAAGTGAAGATAATGAATTCAACTGGAATTTGAACTCGGCTCCCCGATTTCTCGTTCCGAGCCGATATCCACTGTACCACAACGCACATGATAATTTGTACACATTCTAAACTAAATATTCTTAAAAAAAAAAAAAAAAAAAAAAAAAAAAAAAAAAAAAAAAAAAAAAAAATATTAAGCAATGTTTAGTGTTTTGAATGTTGTCAAGATTTTCTTCGTTCCTATTTAGCTGATATATATATATATATATATATACACATATGAATATATAAATATATATATACATATATATATATATATATACACATATGAATATATACATATATATATACATATATATATACGTATACATATATATATATATATATATATATATATATATATATATATATATATGTTTTACATATAAAAACATTAAATAGACAGAAACTCATACGGTACCCTAGAGTGCATCACATGACAGCTTTAAAAAAACTCTCTTTTAAAAACAAAAAAAATTAATCAAACCAGAAAGCAATTACATTACAGTGAGTCATGAGAACATAACCAATTAGAGAAAAATAAAATCCTCGAAAATGGCAAGAAAAGAGGATGAAAGCGCTTAAAAAGTTAAAATAATGGAATATATATATATATATATATATATATATTACGCTCTCACACCCTGATTGAGCACTCTGGAAAAACAGTAGCCACTCTAGCGTGTACGCATCGCTCAATCAGTAAAATGAATTGGAGCAACCTAGCTATTGGGCGCGTAATATGATATGCGCTAAAAAGAACGCTCCGCGGCCCAGGGGTAGAGTCGCCGACTGACGCCAAATCGGTCGGGTTTAGAGCCTGGGTTGTGTAGCAATCGGAGTCTAACCGTACTGATGAGCTGTGATACAGCGAAACAGATCTGTCTGCGGATGACGATATATATATATGACAATATATATAAAGTGTACAGTTAAATTACAGATCAGATATTATTTGGTATCCCACAATATATACATACATTTTGCTCCTCACTATGTTTATACTATATATATAGTATAAACTATATATAGTATAGTATAAGATACCCAATGTAGTTAATAATAGAATCTACCAATTATCATCCAATATTAAAACATTCATCGCAAGTAAAAATATTTACAATAAGGCCCTTCAAAAAAGCGGATATAAGAACAAGTTAACATATAATAAACCTACAATAGACTCCGAATCATCCAAAACTAAAAAAATAAAGGAAACTGTAGAAAAAGAAAGATCATTTGGTTTAACCCCACCCCTTATTGTAAACTAACTAATATCAATATTGGTAAATATTTTCTCAAGTTAATAAACACACATTTTAATAACAGTAACCCTCTACGGAAGATTTTTAATAGGTACACCCTTAAAATTAGTTATTCTTGCACCCCGAATATAGACAGCCTTATAAGTTCCCATAATAGGAGTATTCTGGTGAACTTGCGCAATGCTGAATCTAGGTCCGGAATTCTAAACGAATGCAACTTTAATTCGGTGGACGCCTGCCCGGTGGAGGGAAAATGCAAATCCACCCAGGTGATTTATGAAGCCCGCATTTCTCCATCTAACAAAAAAACGACTTCCGGACCTATATCGATATGTCCGCCGGTCCTTTCAAACAAAGACTGTATAACCACTGATACACCTTTTCGAACCCCGGTCAGAGGTACCAGACAGCCCTTTCGCGGGCATTCTGGAAAATGAAAGAAGGGCTGGATCCTGAAATTAGCTGGAAACTGATAGGTTCAGCCCGTATTCCGAGGAATTTTCGTGATAGGTGCTGTCTATGTTTACTGGAAAAATTACAATATTAAAATACCCCCACCAACACCGGCTACTGAATCTTAGGAGGGAATTCATCAGTGAGTACCGCCACAAGGCAAATTATTCGAATACTTAGAATTTAGAATTTAAATCCCCGTTGACTAGATGTTAGAATATAAATTAAAAGGATTCAATTTAAGTTTTAATCTTAATTTTACCCTAACGTTGACCTTAAAAAGTATTTTAACCCCCCTACCTCCTATCCTAAGCTCCTTTAATTGCCTATCTTCAAAAAATATGGATTCTTTTACTAAACCCCTTTTTCCTTGGTTAACACACATATGTATATATATATTTTTTCTCTAATATTTTCTCTAATATTTTTTCTGTAATAATTTTTAAACTGATAACTTCCTGTAATTGGTATTAAACTCGTTTCTACCTAAAAGTTTTAATCAAATAAACTTAAATAAAAATTTTTAAAATCTTATATTGAAACTCATTCCTTCTCGCCTAAATACACCTCATCAAACAGCCAAAAATCTTAACTTTAAATAGTAATTTAACTCATTTCGTTGTCTATCTTTATAAAATATGAACTTCTATTCCTCCCCTTCCTAAATATACCATTTCAACACCCTGTAACCCCGCGACTAACAGCTCTGTCCTTTTCAACTTTGTGACCGTTGTTAACGTAAAACCCCTCCACACCTTCGCCATTTGGAAAAACAATGTCTCTGACGTGACGTAGAGTCTTTATTAGAGATCCTATGTCGAAATGTACATCCGACACCTTTGAAATTTGAAAATTTTCTCTAATTTACATTGTCTCTGTATTCTTAATATATTGAGCTCTCTGCCTGCATCACTTTTTAATGTTAAAAATTTTTAATATAGATTAGGATCAGGTTCTTGGAATTTACCTTCCTACTCTTCCAATTCGGATTAAAGAAAAAAAAAATATATATATATCAGCATGCAGTGTGGGTATAGAAGATTCCAGAGGAGTATCCTGTACATACAGTGGTAGGATAACTCTCTAAGAGAGAGACGTTATTTCATATTAAATCGGAAGTTTGGGCCTATTTCAGGCGAACCATCATCAGATTCCGTCTTTATGGTACAAACGATTTTGCACGAAAATCCTTTGTACAATAAAGACGGAATCTGATGAGGGTTTGCCTATAATAGGCCTATACTTCCGATTTAGTATGAAATAACGTGTCTACCTTAAATTTTCTCGTATATATATATATATATATATATATATATATATATATATATATATATATATCCGGCAATATATATATACTTTTTTCTCACCACTACTTTTATACTATATATATATATGCAAGTATACGTATTAAATTTTAACAAAGCCCATGTCTAGAATAGAAATAAAGATATATATACATATGTAATTATATACATATATATATGTATATAATTACATATACATTTATATATATATATATATATATATGTGTGTGTGTGTGTGTGTGTGTGCGTTTGTGCGTGTGTGTGTGTGTGTGTGTGTGTGTAATTATTGCAGTTAAAATGCTTGTACATTTTGAATTCGGCTCCTTAATTTTTGTGGTTTCTGTCATTATAAATCCCTGCTGACATGATTTTCATCATGCGCAACTCTCGTGAATAAAGTTCTCTTCTTCAAAATGCTTTAATCCATAGAAATACTTTCATTTAATTCTTCCGACCTATTTCTAACAAAATGTCTTCCATTTTGTAATGCAAATGTTGGAGATTTTCCCTTCCATGCGTATATGACATAACTTGTAAAATGGGTTGACCGTGCAGTTGTGATAAAAGGAATCAACACCCAACACAGGGAGTCCAAATGTCACTTCAAATCAGGGAATCGTAATGGTTCTTCCCAAAGCAGCTTAGCTATCTTCGACAAAACTATGTATCGGTTTAGGATTATATACAAAAACACTGGACGCAGTCGTAGACTTGCGTTCAAGATTCTTGCAATTCTCTGTTGACCACAATGTACTCTTCTTTATTTACATTCGCTCTACCACTGATATTAAAACGTTACCATTAAAATAAAGCATATCATATAATTTAAATTTTTATATATATATATATATATATATATATATATATATATATATATATAAATGTATGTTTGTATAAATATATCTATATATTTGTAATATTAAACTCAAATAGAGTAACGCTCAACAATTCGTAGCATTTACTCTTTAACTGTTCTCGATACTTAGTAAAGTACATTTGTAGAAATTATTTATATTATTGGATTTTAAATTTGTTGTGGATTTTTGTTGAGAAACCACACAAAATAATAAATTACAAAAACAGATATGGAAATAAAAAATGTAAGTTATATTGAACAAAAAATATACAAAATGGAACACGGGTTAGTCATTTCAGGAATACTAGGAACATTGTTAGTAGGAATCAATATATTCAAACTGGTAGTGAAGAAGTATGTTCCCGCAATGAATCTATATACTTACTGACCATCTAAGCGGCGGTACAACTACTCAACGGTATTTACACACCTTCCCCCTTAAGGCGAGATGTGACACAATGTCTTTTTAATGGGGGTCTTCCCGGCCATATAGCCCGGCCAAAAATGCCTGTCTATCTTTCCCCAGTCGTGATTCTACTTTTGGGCGGAACAACGACTGGGTTAGTGCTCTTCGCCCGAAGCCAGGGAGCGCTCACCACCCGAAGGTAGAGAGATGACAGTGTCAATAGTAGAGTACAACTACTTAACACCTTACAACTTACTTATCCACCTTCCCACGTAAGGCGAAATGTGACACAAGGTCTTTTTATTGTGGGTATTTCAGGCCATATAGCCCGGGCAAAAATATGTCTATCTTTCCCCAGTCGTGATTCTACCCTTTGGCTGAGCCACACCTGGGTTAGTGCTCTCTGCCCGAAAGCAGAGAGTGCGCTCCACCCAAAGACAAAGAGCTGACAGTGTCAACAGTAGAGTACAAGTACTCAACTCTAGTTACTTGTCCCTCCCACTAAGCGCAACATGTGACACATGGTCAGTTATAAGTGGGGTTTCCGGACTATATGACCCGGTCAAAAATGTCTGTCTATATTTAGTTATCCCTCCCACTAAGGGCAACGTGTGACACATGCTCAATTATGAGTGGATTTCCGGGCTATATGGCCCGGCCAAAATATACCTGTCTATTTTTGCCCAGTCGTGATTCTACCCTTCGGCGGAACCACGACTGGGTTATTGCTTCCTGCCCGGAAGCAGAGAGCGCCCTCCACCCGAAGGCAGAGGGCTGACAGTGTCGTAGTAGAGTACAAAGAGTCAACTGCTGCTCTTTGTATGGGCAGGATAATGTTACACCTTAGACGAGTCAATTCTTGTGCATTCATGTGAAAATAGGGGTGATCCCCAACAAAAATAAACGCAATTTTCGCTACACAAGAGCGGTCGCTTTTCGGTGCTATTTCTTGCACCTAATCAAGAGATATACGGTTTGAAGGGTTAGAAAATGATACAGATACGGAAATCTGTCATTCCATTATTTTAGTAGGTTTAGCTAGATATATAAACAGCAAGTTGAGTTAAACGAAAATAAACGAAACGAATTAACAATCACTTTTCAACACAGGCTTTCGTTTACCTTAATATATAGTTAATTACATTTTTACTTTAAATATAACCACTATGCCTTTCATGACTGCTCAATATATCCCGCCCACCTCCAGACACTAACCTCATTCCCGGACCCATTATTTAAATTTCTGATTTTGTAGTGACCTCTCAAATTCTACCTTATCTACCGTCCAACCCAATAATATTATCCATCGTCAGTGTAACTTTCTATTTAGTATAATATGTAGAAACTTTCAGTGATAAATCATGGCGTTACTTACGCTGAAATACCCTTAAATGAACAACACAAGTTCAATAGCCTGTTTTCTAAAATCCGAAAAATTTGAAAACCAAAGTACATAAGGCGCCAAGAATTTTGAGAAAGATCGTCAAACTGTAGGGGATTGGCAGCAAGGTCTCATCATTTTACAACTGAAAATTTTATATATATATATATATATATATATATATATATATATATATATATATATATATATATATAAACTTTAATCCAAAAAGAAAAGCAGGCAGGTAAATCCCAAAGACCCGATCCTAATTAATATTAATATTTTAATATTAAAATGATCTACGTGGAAGGCTCAATGTAATTCATATTTAAATAACAGACCCAATTATAAAATAAAATAAATTTCAAAGTTCAAATGCGTTGTATGATCATTTCTACATGAAATGCCGAAGAGAGATTCACATATCATCGGTAATATCTTATTTTATTTTTGAGTTTTGAAAGTTGCCGATGATATGTGAAATCTCTCTTAGGGATTTCATGTAGAAATGTTCATTCAACGCTTTTGAACTTCGAAATTTATTTTATTATATATATATATATATATATATATATAAATATAATGGACAATGAATATCTATTATGCTTAATCATGAGCCGTTCTCAACATCGTATAGATGTCTTTAAATTCAGATGAAAATAAAGACATTTTTTTATTATGCTGGTTTTAAACTTTCGGCTCCGATGAACAATATTCAGAGAGATTACAGGGACGTTAACATGAAGACATCCACCATCAAGGATGATATTCTCTTGTGCTGACGTAAAACATTGGTACGTGATGATAACAGTAACCGAAAAACAGACGCAGTTTGTGAATTTGGAATGTAATTTGTTCTATGATGTCACACTGCGTTAGAGACCAAAATATTAACGGAACCATATATCTAAATGCAATGGGTTGTGTCCAGATTTAAATATAATTTCTAATATATATATATATATATATATATATATATATATATACATATATATATATTATAAATTATATTTTAGAACATGTACAATTTTCTTTTTATCCACTACAAAGTGTACATTTTGTTTCGACATTGAAATTATAATGTCTCACCAGGTGGTGTGGAAAGAAATAGAGCCTTTTTACTTATATTTGGCGAGATGTGTGTGGGATATTGGTAAGGGTTAGCGATAAGAGAATAACTCTTGTAAATTGTCGGTTACAATTTTGGAAAAAGTGATGTGGGTAGGGAATATAGCTGATTAATTAAAGTGTCGGGAGGCTTGTAGAAAAATTTAACATTAGAAGATGGGGTTTAGGTTTTATGGCCGCATGGCTAGACTTTATTCTTTGGGTTTATTAGAGGGGGAGAGTAAGGAAGTGTAAAGGTTGGGGTGGAATGGGATTGAACCTATCTTTAATTTTTATTTGTACAACTATAGCATATTTTTGTATTTAAGCACAGTTGTTTATATTTAATCCAATTTTGTATAATTAACCTTAATTTTGAATTTAGGAAACCACCTTTTTTCTATAAAACTTTAAATTAGATCACATTTTGTGGTGTGTAATAGGTAAAATTTAATGTAAGAGTGTTGTTAGTACTATAAAGCTTTATCGTCTCTAAGGGGTCCTGCTTTGGCTTTTGTAGTATTTTTAGCATGATTGCAAGGTTAGTTCTTTAATATGTTTGCAGTTTACTGTGGTTTCATGCCTCTGGTTTAAAATTTGCTGCTATTCATGTATTTAATGATTTCTATTTTTTTAAGACAAAGGAAATATGGTTCCTTTATTGATTTGGCTGTTCTTGTTCTCTCTCTATATATATATGAATGAGTTCAATACCTGGCTACAACAGTGGTAGCTTAGAGAGTTGAATTTAAGGGAGACAAATGCATGGCACCCGGAAGTAGCATTATACATAAAACGAGAATGACGTACTTCATTGATCGAGATAAAGAGTTCGGGTCAAAATTCTTAGCACATGAAGAAGGCCGGAGCGTAGAACGTTCGAAACGTTGCAAAAATGGCCATAAATATGAGGACAGCAGTTCTAAGATCGTAAATAATGTCTTAAAAAAATACATCAACTGTTGCTTTAAAATATGCTTTTTTGTATGTGTGTGTGTGTTTCCGAAATATATCTATTCACAGATTTTCAATATGCCTTGCATTTCTGCCAAGCCATTTTAAATGTAATTGTAAAAATTGTCGTGTGACATTTTCATCAATAAGTCGTCGCGACTAAGAATATTCCAACAAAAGACAGAGACAAGATATTTCTTCGGAGAATGTCGCTGACACAGAAAATGGTCCTAAACCCAAATGATCATATTGCTTATTGCCAAATTAAATTAATATTTACAGACCAAAATTAAATCGAAATCGACACCTTGGTGGAATGTCCATAGAGATGTGTCCTCGCCTCAGATCTCAAATGGAATTCATATATAATACTCATGATGTTGGAAAATCATCGGATCCATCTGCCGCTGTTTTATGTATATGCATGTATCCACCTTCTGCTAGGATTTACATTTACAAGAGCCAGATCAGAATAAAAATGTATCAATTGTGATGGATAGTGGATATGATTCCGAACAAGAAATCGGAGAGCCGAGTTCGAATTCAAGTTGAATACGTTGCATTGACTTGAGAAAGGTATCAATCCTCCGAGTCTCCCTCCAACTATGGGTTAAATAGCAAAACAGATCGGGTTCTTATAGCTTATAAAATCTGTCTAATATTACTAATATTATATTTAGTCGATAACACAATAATATAAACAGAGTAAAAGTACCTTTTGATATTTGTAACCTAATTCAAAGCAACCCACAATTAATAAAATCACATTTCAATCTCGTCACAAAACATTACATTGCATTTAAACATATGCTTCTGTTAACATTTTGGCCTCTCACGCAGTGTGACATCATAGAACCGCATTACAAATTTACGAACTGCGTCTGCTATTCATTGGCTGTTATCGTCCCATAGTAATGTTTTATGTCACCACAAGATAATATCATCTTTCATGATGGATGTCTTTATGCTAACGTCCTTGTAATCTCTCTGAAGATGACTCATACATGCCGAAATCTTAGACCCAGCATAATAAAAAATTTTTGTCAACATTTTCACCTGAAATTAAAGACATCTATATGATGTTTAGAACAGCTCATGATTAAGCATAATAGACATTCATTCTCTATTATATTCAACAATATATATATAGCCATTTCACTTGTAAAATAATGAGATATTGCCGCCAATCCCGTACAATTTAAGGATCTTTTTCAAAATTCTTGGAACTTTATGTACTTCGGTTTTCAGATCTTTTCGGATTTTAGCAAACAGGTTATTCAACTTGTGTCGTTCAGTTAAATGCCGTGTGTGATACTCGGCTGGGCGATCATGTCTCGAGAGTTATGATCGACTAGACAGAATATTTTCCCACTGTAGGTTGCCATTACTTTCTGCAGAAGATTTGTTACCAACCGAAGCCATAGTACCCAATCTGTCTAGATATTTAATTCAGAGTTGAAAGAAGACGTGGCGGATTACTATCTTTCACAAGGGTATTTGTGTGTAAGTGAATGCAATGAATGTAACTGTAATTGAACTTCGACACTGCAATTTCTTGGTTCACTGCACCACAACCCACTTTACCTCATTCGTATACAGCAATTATAAAATAAGGCATCGCGCGACCAGAACCCAAACATTAAAAAACAACGATATAAATTTACATTGAATAATATAGCAACCACTTTCAGTACCTTGAGTTTCAACTGGACTTTGTATCGGTTGAATATCAGTATAAAGATTTCACATGAAACTGTTTTGTAAGTTCTGTTCGTGTACAAAAAACATGATCAGTCAGTCAAGTGTCATATGTGATACACGCTTTTGGCGATCATGTCTCGAAAGAAACCTGAATGACTGGGCAGAAGATTATCCAGCAGTAGGTTGTCATTGCATTCTGCGGTAGACTGGTTGCCAGACAAGGCTATAGAACCCAATCTGTTCTATTATTTAATCCATAACTGGAGGGCAGAGACAGATTAATACCTTTCTCAGGGGTTTTTGCGCGTAAGTGAATGCAAGGAATGAAACTGAACAAACATAAAACAAATTGTCATGCAAGAAATGACCACAGGAGAGTGATTAAAAAGAAGAGACGGATTAACACCTTTCTCAAGGGTATTTCTTTAAGGCTATCATGGACCGAGCATGTGTGCAATGATGAGGTTTTGGAAAGGATTGAAACGAAAAGAAAAATAATACTGACCATCAGGAAGAGACAGCTAAAGTTCCTGGGACATGCAATGAGGAAGGAGGGCTTGGAGAACCTGATACTCACTGGTTAGATAGAAGGCAGGGGACACTAGGGAAAGTATTGTGTAACATACTTGATGAACTTGAACAAATAGATGGCAGTGCGGAGTTTGGGAGAGGTAACAGGAGTAAGCGTGTTAAGAACCACTAGGAATAGGGAAATGTGGAGGGCCATGATCGCCTTGGTCCTGAAATTACACGGCACATAGGAGTTTACTCAACAATTATTTTCCGCTACCTCTAAATTTTTACATTCTAAACAGTATTTGGCATTAAACAACTTGAAAACGGTTGCTCAGGTGTAAAAAAGAAGAGACGGATTAATACCTTTCTCAAGGGTATTTCTTTAAGGGTATCATGGACCGAGCATGTGTGCAATGATGAGGTTTTGGAAAGGATGGAAACGAAAAGGAAATTAATACTGAGCATCAGGAAGAGACAGCTAAAGTTCCTGGGACATGCGATGAGGAAGGAGGGCTTGGAGAACCTGATACTAACAGATCAGATGGAGGAAAAAAGAGACAGGGTAAAGCAGCGGATAATATATTTGAAGGGACTGAGCAGGCGGATGACAGAACGGGGTTTGCGTGGGGTAACAGGAGAAAGCGTGCTAAGAGTCACTAGGGATAGGGAAACGGGGAAAGCCATGATCGCCTACGGCCTGAAAGGACAAGGCAAACAGAAGAAAGTCGATATCTGACAAACCCACCACTAAATCGTCTAACAAGTAATTACAAGCGTACTTAAACTGTAACATGTTGATTATTTTAAACTGTAATACTGCGTAAACAGAAATCAAACTGTTCACTGCAATCCAGTGTATCAGCTAGCTTTTGATAATCACTTCTTAAATATTCAAAATGGAGCAGACGGCGCATGCTCAAAATGATACCAAATATAAAAACCTATTTAAAAAGTTTTCAAAGTTTGCAGAAAGAGTAACAGTGTCTTTGATATCAAGAACAAGCGTTCAGAGAAAATTTACGGTGAGGCGAACAGCCGTTGCTTTTATTAAATTGCCCAGATTTCGTATTCTGATTGCTAGCCCGGGGTTCGTTCACTACAATTTGCGTCTATCCGAGGCGAGCAAATAAGAAACATCTTTTCAGCTCGGAGGCGGAGGCAGTGTCGAGGAGACATTTGGTAAACTAAGTGGCAAGTCAGGACAAGAGAACGTGAGACTTACTGATGGTCGACGCTGATTTAATTTGCATTTCTTTTCCATCCGGGCATCTATCTCATTCACAGATCTAATGAAGATAATGACGACGTCTTCCGACCAGTTGGTGATCTTTCTATTGCTTTTGAGTGCGCAGTGGGACCTCCTTGGGCAGAAATCCTTATTCTTGCTTGGCACTGACCTCTGATGCTTTCGTATGCTGCCAAGGAAACCACCTTTAATTTCGTTCTCCAACAAGTGGACAATCGAACTCACAGATGCGAAGTGTCCCATAAATTTCCAATCTTTCGAATTGGTCAGTTAGGGTAAATGGTCTTTCAGTCAATCTTGATTTGATCTTCTATATGGTGATTACATAACAGTCATGCCAGTGGCTTCAAGATTGTTGTGAAATCAATCTTCATTGGTTACAAATAAATGTCACGATGATAGCTCATTACAAAATGGGTTAAACATAAAAGGATTGCGCTTCAGTTCCTGCGAATATACACTTGTATGTATATGTATGTATATATGTATATATATATATATATATATATATGATACTTCGACTAAGATAATTATTATTTATTCCTATATATCTTTTTTCATATATATATATATATATATATATATATATATATATATATGTATGACACTTCGACTGAGATAATTGGTTTTCTATTTTTTCATATATATATATATATATATATATATATATATATATATATATATGAAATGACATTTTGAGTTTTCCTTTATAAATATCATATCACTCTGGGTAATATCCACTGAGCTCTGTATATAGATATAACACTTACTATTTTATATTAAATTAATCTAGTTGCATTATCCTCAGCGTTTACGAACTAGTCCTCTCTCTCTCTCTCTCTCTATATATATATATATATATATATATATATATATATATATAATTATGAATAACGAAAAAAAGAAAACTTACTTTAACCAGAGCATCTCGTCCACGATGATTTATTTGCCTTAAAAAGTCTCATAGATGATTTTTTTCTTTTTCTTTAATCATATTGTCTTTTTAAATAACAAACTGGCAATATATATATATATATATATATATATATATATATATATATATATATATATAACGTAGAATACCTGTTATATAAGTCCGATATATTCCAATAGAGACGAACTCAAAAGAACTCAGTGTTAATTTGTTTTATTTAATTTAACTGAGTAATATAATTTAGAATTTTCTACAATTTCAAGGGTAATATGTATTTTACTGCAAATTTTACCCAAATGATTCAGCAATTAATAATATTCAAATAATCCCGAAAAATTGTTACACACAAACGCTCATGTGCTCGTGTCTAGAACAGACGTTTGTAACGGTAATCTACTAAAATGTTTCGAAAGAGACATGATCACCTAAGCGTGTGACATTTATGACATTTAACTAAGTGATAATAGGTGTGGAAAGGATGATTTCCTTAGGGGATGCCGATTTGAAAACATATGAGATACATGTATACATGTTGGCAAGTTTCCGTTGCAATATTTTTAAGAATCTTCTATTTAAATAAGATACTTTCTTCATCAGCAAATGAGGCATTCTTTACATCGAAGTTGTGGTTGAAATTATTTCTATGTATAAACTAGCACGATAGACCGGCGTTTGCTCGGGTTTAATGGAAGCTTTAAAACTAATCCATGGTCCTGGAGCTCAGACTTTTTGGACGTTGGCACGAAAGACTAAAAAGCAATAGTTGTTTCCAGTTAAAGCGAAACACTAGACTGAAAGAAAAATGAATAGATGCAAGACAAATTTTTATTTCTTGGTACCGATATCAAATTTTCAACACTATTGTAAGAACTGCAACCTTGAAAATTATGAATATCGTTTCTTATGTCTTTGTCTATGAGGGTATCAAATTTGATTAAAATCGGACCACTCCTTCTATAACCCGATTTTTTCGATTATCGATTTTCTATATTTATCGGGAGTACCTCGACACAAACCTAGCTAAGAACACTCGCAGACGCGTATATTACAACTGTGTATATTTTCAAGAAAATTGGTTCAGCCGTTTCGGAGTCTATAGGTAATGGACACACACACATAGACACACACAGAGATAAAGTTCCATTTAGGAATAAGTTCAGATAATGCATTTGATAAATTATTGCTTATAAGATCTATTTTATGATCATAAATTATTTTTTAAGTTTCCGGAATATATTTTACAGAAAAGTTGTGACACTTTGTTTTATACACTACCGGCCATAATTATTAGGTCACCCCAGTTAAAAAGAAATAATGGGAAGGGGTTTTTGAACCATGGTGTATAACAATGAGGAGAAATCGTCTGTTCAGCGCTAATCAATGTCGAGTAACAAGTCACACACAAACGACGTGTGGTCAGAAAATCTAGTCAGCACCAGTGTTGAGGGGGTGTTCTTTTGAGAAGAGGCCTCGCTTTAGCGATAAAGCTGTCAGGAAGCTAGGGGCCAAAAGATTGCCAGTGCCCCTTTCTGATGACTCAACATATGCTGGATCCAGGTATAGAGTTGCTAACTAGAATGCACTGTTGGGTATCAGAATTGCTGTTGTTGTTCTTCTTCATCTTCTTCTTCTTCTTCTTCTTCTTCTTTCTCCTCCTCCTCCTATTCTTCTTCTTCTTCTTCTTCTTTCTCTTCCTCCTCCTCTTCTTCTTCTTCCTCTTCCTCCTCTTCTTCTTCCTCTTCCTTCTCCTCCTCTTCTCCTTCTTCTTCTTCTTCCTCTTCATCCTCCTCCTCTTCTTCTTCTTCCTCTTCCTCCTCCTCCTCCTTCTCTTCTTCTTCTTCTTCTTCTTCTTCTTCTTCTTCTTCTTCTTCCATTGATAAGTATTAATTGGGATAGCGAATCATGTACGGTAAGGCGGGTTGATAAACACCATTATCCAAATTAAATTAAACAAAATTAATAATGTCATCTTACGATATTTCCGTAGTAACGTATACATCGTCTCTTGAAGTTGTTTTTCTCTTCCAACCGCATTTTTCCTTACGTCCTCTACTGTTAGATCCAATTTGTTTTTTTCGCCTTGATCACACGGCTGATAGTTGAAAGGCTGACGCTAACAATATCCGTTATCAATCTGTAAAGCTTGCCAGTGTGTTCGTTCAGCGTTACAATTTACGTACACCTCCTTGGAGTGACGTCGATCGCAGACAATAGCTGCAAGACATATAATCGACAGTCGCGACTATAGACTTTAGGCGTGATAAAAATCTGATGCAATCACGGGTGTCGCAATATTTTTCAACGTCAAACAAAGTTCAAAATGCACCCCGAAAACAGATTCATATTACTGCACACCATTGCAAATGACCTAATCTGAAAAAAAAAAAAAAAAAAAAATAGAAATGGAACAAAAGTATGAGAAAAAAGGTCACACTTAATATGGTTATTTACTGCTGCATGTGCATTGTGGTACAAGGGATATCGGCTCGGAACGAGAAACCGGGGAGCCGAGTTCGAATTCCAGTTGAAGCCATTGTATTCACTTACTGGCAAATACCCTTGGGAAAGGTATTAATCCGTCTCTTCCTTCCAGTTATGGGTTAAATAGCAGGTCAGATTAGGTTCTCTAGCCTTGCTCGGCAACCAGTCTACCGCAGAAAGCAATGGCAACCTAATGCCTGATAATCTTCTGCCCAGTCAGTCATGTCTCTTTCGTGACATGATCGCCCAAAGCGTGTATTACGTATAGCACTTAAGTGACTGACTGAATATAATACTTTGAAACATAATTAAAACTGCTACTGGGCATAAAGTGGGCGGTCGGTTTTCTATTGCTATGAAGTAATAAACTGATCCCCCACTAATTATACTTAATATAATAATGCAATTTAATCTATCTCTTCTCCCTCTAGCTATGAGTTAAATGGCATGACAGATTGGGATCTATAGCCTTGGCTGGCAACCAGTCTACTGCAGAAAGCAATGGCAACCTACTGTAGGAAAATCTTCTGCCCATTCAGTCATGTCTCTTTAGTGACATGATCGCCCAAAGCGTGTATCACGTATGGCACTTAAGTGAATGACTTAAGATAATACTTTAAAACATAATTAAAACTGCTACTGGGCATAAAGTGGTGGATCGGTTTTCTATTGTTATGAAGTAACAAACTGATCCCCCACTAATTATACTTAATATAATAATGCAATTTAATCTATCTCTTCTCCCTCAAGCTATGAGTTAAATTGCAGGACAGATTGGGATCTATAGCCTTGGATGGCAACCAGTCTGCCGCAGAAAGCAATGGCAACCTAGTGTGGGATAATCTTCTGCCCAGTCAGTCATGTCTCTTTCGAGACATGATCGCCCAAGCGGGTATAACGTATGGCACTTGACTGAATGACTAACTTGTGTGAAACATGAATTGTCTATTGTTCTTATATACATTTTCTTTGATTTGGATGATGATATCTATGACATTATTCTACACGTAACAAGAATGAAATTCCTGCTTAGAGCAGTTTCTTTCTCTACACCGTGTGAAATGTTCATTATTGATTTCAATATACGAGGGTCATTCAATAAAAATGGTGAATTTTTCGGTATAAGAACTTCTACGAGGGTCATTCAAAAGATAAGGTGATTTTTTCGTTATAAGGACTTCTACGAGGGTCATTCAATAAATAAGGTGAATTTTTTGGTATAAGAACTTCTAAGAGGTTCATTCAAAAGATAAGGTGATTTTTTCGGTATAAGGACTTCTACGAGGGTCATTCAATAAATAAAGTGAATTTTTCGGTATAAGGACTTCTACAAGGTTCTTTCAATAAATAAGCTGACTTTTTCGGTATGAGTACTTTTACGAGGGTCATTCAATAAATAAGGTGAATTTTTCGGTGTATGGGTTCAACGAGGGTCATTCAATAAATAAGGTGAAGTTTTCGGTATATGGATTTCTACGAGGGTCATTCAATATATAAGGTGAAATTTTCGATATAAGGACTTCTACGAGGTTCATTCAATAAATAAGGTGAGTTTTTCAGTATAAGTATTTCTAATACAGATAGAAGTTTTTTTTTCCTTTACTTCTTTTTAAAAGGGCTTTAATTTTTTTGCAGACTGAAAAAACTTTGAGAATTTTGGAGATTGCCAAAGATGCCGGTCCAAGAATCATGCACCAGAATTGAATAGTGGTCAGTTATCAAGTTTTTGGTTGTGAAGCGTGCAAACCAGTAGAGGTTCATAGGAGAATATCAACTGTGTATGTTGCCACATGTTTCAGTCACAAGAATGTCTACAATTGGGCTAAATTGTTTAAAGAAGGACGGAGCAATGTTGAGGATGAAGACTGAACTGGGAAGCCTATAGGAGTCAGGTTTCCTGAGGTGAGCGAATCAGTCAATGACCTCATTCAGTCTGACAGAAGGGTTGACAGTGGATGACATTGCAAGGACTTTGAGCCTATCTGTTGGGACAGCACACAAAAGTGTTCATGATGACATTGCCTACTCGAAGGTCAGCACACACAGCAGCCCAACGAGCTGGGCTGGGAACTGCTCCCTGAGAGAATGCGGAAGCTTGTGCACACATGAGAAAAGAGTGTGACACTGCTGGGAGACTGGGTTGAAAAATAAAAAAAGTAAGCTCTTATAAGTAATGGCATCATAGCCCTGCGTTGCCCGGGCAACTCAGAACATGTTGGTAGTAGGATTCGTTTATATAAAAAAAATAATTATATAAATAATTGTTGTTTAAAAATTGTTAAAAAATCTATTTTTTTTTTGTTTTGAGTAAAGAAGATTTGATGTTTTTTATGTGACATTGTAAACAACATTGCATTTGTTTTTTGTTTCAAAATTTTCGAAGAATATTTAAAAAATGTAGAAATAAAAAAAAATTACGATATTAGTTCAGAATACTTCTTTTTAAATATTTTTTTTTGTTGTAAAATTAAGGGGGAAAATATTGACATTTTTTGTTGACCAAATGAATTTTTAAAACGTCAGAATAAAAATTAAATATAAATGCTCATTTTTTTTAGTCGCGTTTGACATGTGTGATTTGATATCTTTGACGTAATATAGCAACCATCTTAGATCTCAAATGTGTTACGGAGCAAATGTAAACAATCTGCAACATTTGCCAAAAAGTGCGAAAGGAAAAATTGCTGAACTTAAACTCAAAAAGTATGTGTCGACATGGTTTCTTGTAGATATGTGTCCCTGGAAAGTTTGAATGGCGTAGCTTAGAAAAATGTAGGTGTGTATAGGGAACAGTCACACACAGACTCACAGATTGCCTTTTATATATATTCCTTATACCAAAAATTTCACCTTATTTATTGAATGACCATCGTAGAAGTCCTTATATCGAAAAATTCACATTATTTATTGAATGACCCTCGTAGAAGTCCTTATATCGAAAAATTCACCTTATTTATTGAATGACCCTCGTAGAAGTCCTTATATCCAAAAATTCACCGTATTTATTGAATGAACTTCGTAGAAGTCCTTATACCGAAAAATTCACCTTATTTATTGAATGACCCTCGTAGAAGTCCTTATATCGAAAAATTCACCTTATTTATTGAATGACCCTCGTAGAAGTCCTTATATCCAAAAATTCACCGTATTTATTGAATGAACTTCGTAGAAGTCCTTATACCGAAAAATTCACCTTATTTATTGAATGACCCTCGTAGAAGTCCTTATACCGAAAAATTCACCTTATTTATTGAATGACCCTCGTAGAAGTGTTTATACCAAAAAAATTCACCTTATTTATTGAATGACACTCGTAGAAGTTCTTATACCGAAAAATCACCTTATTTATTGAATGACCATCGTAGAAGTCCGTATACCGAAACATTCACCTCATTTATTGAATGACCCGCGTAGACGTCCGTATACCGAAACATTCACCTTATTTATTGAATGACCATCGTAGAAGTCCTTTTACCGAAACATTGATGCAATTGAGGCATTACTGTGTTTCTTGAGGACTACTTTTTGGTTTCAGATCGGATGCATCAGTTGGGTGAAAGAATTTTGTTGCTTGTCAAGCTAACCACATGTCATAACATGAAGTCTTCTAATCTGCGTCTTTTATATTCAGTGAACATATTATCGTTTCAGGTTGCAATCAGATTATGGAGGACAGGAATTCATGATAAGGAATATCGATTCACAAGAAAAAAGAATTTTAGTAATCCGAAGAAAAAGGGGATTGGAACGTTGGTCAAGGAAATATAGACCCTGTATTTAAAAAGAATCCCTGCAAATAAAATAAAAGCTCTGCATAGTAAAAAAAATGGTTAAAGACGTATGTTATTAAAAAAAATGGTTAAAAACCTATGTTATATACTCCCGGTGGATCTGTACAAACAATGTTGAACACAAATATTTATAAAAATATGCCCTGATATATTCATCTTTCGTCCCTGATGCTCGTGTGGAGCAGGAGGGCAGCCGGAGTGTGTTGCGCACACGAAGGTGTCTTCGGGAGTCGGAAGGCAGCGGGAAATCTCTCAGCCTAAAAACCCAGAATTTATATAACCTTGCCGGCCATCGACTTTTAAGCCGCTTGTCGCTTTTTTTTTCTTTTTGCTGTTGCACCCTGCTAACGTCATCCACGGCCGGATATGTCAGTCAACCAAGCTTGTTCTTTGTTGACCTTACTCACGGCTAGATGTACCTGTCAGTTTCCTTTGATGTTAAGGTAATATATTACACTGATTAAGGGAGTGACTGCAAAGAAACGCTAAAGTCGAAGAAAAATGATTGAAAAGAAAGAAAAGTAAATAGATGAAAAGAAAAATACTTGGTATCGCGACTTCAGTAACTTCTTTTCTCGCGCTCCCTGCCTGTGGAACTCTCTTCCTTGTACTTGCTTTCCTGACGGCTATAACCTCGAGGTATGTAAATGCAAAGTCAGTTCCCATCTGTTATCCACTTAACTGCAGCCTTTGCCACATCACCCCGTGTATCTTGTTCTTTTTCTTTCTCTCTACCTTTGTAACTGTCTTCATCCCTGTGTTCACATCCTTCTCTTGCCCTTTCTCTTTTACCCCCTGTAACTGGTTTGTCTTTCTCTTCACTCTCCTCCTGACTAAAACTTCAACTCTCTTATGTAACTCCAGCCCTTTCTACATCACTCCGTATATCTTTTCCTTTCTCCCTACCTTTGTAACTGTCTTCCCTCCTGTGTTCACATCTTTCTCTTGCCCTTTCTCTTTCACTCCCTGCAACTGTTTTGTCTTTCTCTTCACTCTCCTCCTGACTAAAACTTCAACTCTCTTATGTAACTCCAGCCCTTTCTACATCACTCCGTATATTTTTTCTTTTCTCTCTACCTTTGTAACTGTCTTCATCCCTGTGTTCACATCCTTCTCTTGCCCTTTCTCTTCTACCCCCTGTAACTGTTTTGTCTTTCTCTTCACTCTCCCCCTGACTAAAACTTCAAATCTCTTATGTAACTCCAGCCCTTTCTACATCACTCCGTATATCATTTCCTTTCTCCCTACCTTTGTAACTGTCTTCCATCCTGTGTTCACATCTTTCTCTTGCCCTTTCTCTTTCACTCCCTGCAACTGTTTTGTCTTTCTCTTCACTCTCCTCCTGACTAAAACTTCAACTCTCTTATGTAACTCCAGCCCTTTCTACATCACTCCGTATATTTTTTCTTTTCTCTCTACCTTTGTAACTGTCTTCATTCCTGTGTTCACATCCTTCTCTTTCCCTTTCTCTTTCACTCCCTGTATCTGGTTCGTCTTTCTCTTCACTCTACTCCTAATACTTCAACTCTCTTATGTAACCCTTTGCACATAAATGGCGTTAACGCCTTGCTTGGAGTGAAATGATTAAAAAAAAAAAAACGTTCTCATCGACGTGACGTAAATTCGCCTGAATTTCCGACAAATACTTTTAAAGCAACTGCTCTGACGAGGATTTTTTACCCCTTGGTGCCCTGCGAATATGAATTTAAGCGTGCTACTTGATTAGGTGTGCAGTTGTGTTGCAGTGGATATCGGCTCCTAAGGATTAAATCGCGGTGCCGAGTTCAAATTCCAGTTGAATTTCTTGAATTCACTTGTATTCACAAATACCCCTGGGAAAAATATTAATCCGTCTCTTCCTTCCAGTTTTGTGTTAAATAACAGAACAGTTTGGGTTCTATAGCGTTGGCTGGAAACCAGTCTGCCGGAGAAAACAATTGCAACATACTGTGGGATAATCTTCTGCCCAGTCAGTCATGTTTCTTTCGAGACATGATCGCCCAAAGCGTGCATCAGGTATGGCACTTAACTGACTTGATTAGCATTTAGGTTCCAACCTTTTGTCGTTGAAATAGTTAAATGTAACCGTCTCTTCTACTGCAACAGTTTCTTTTTCTACACTTTTCGAAGAAGATGAAGACTTTATCAGAGAGTCTTTGCAAGGAAGTAAACGTTAATCAGAGATAAAAAGAAATAAAAAAAGATGAATATGAAAAAAAGAGATTCACTTTAATTCACTTTATTGAATGACCCTGGTGGATGTCCTTATACCGAAAAATTCACCTTATTTATTGAATGACCCTCGTAGAAGTCCTTATACCGAAAGATTCACCTTATTTATTGAATGACCCTCGTAGAAGACCGAAAAATTCACCTTATTTATTGAATGACCCTCGTAGAAGTCCTTATACCGAAAAATTCACCTTATTTATTGAATGACCCTCGTAGAAGACCGAAAAATTCACCTTATTTATTGAATGACCCTCGTAGAAGTCCTTATACCGAAAAATTCACCTTATTTATTGAATGACCCTCGTAGAAGACCGAAAAATTCACCTTATTTATTGAATGACCCACGTAGAAGACCTTATACTGAAAAATTCACCTCATTTATTGAATGACCCTCGTAGAAGTCCTTATACCGAAAAATTCACCTTATTTATTGAATGACCCTCGTAGAAGACCTAAAAATTCACCTTATTTATTGAATGACCCTCGTAGAATTCCTTATACCGAAAAATTCACCTTATTTATTGAATGACCCTCATAGAAGACCTTATACCGAAAAATTCACCTTATTTATTGAATGACCCTCGTAGAAGACCGAAAAATTCACCTTATTTATTGAATGACCCACGTAGAAGACCTTATACTGAAAAATTCACCTTATTTATTGAATGACCCTCGTAGAAGTCCTTATACCGAAAATTTCACCTTATTTATTGAATGACCCTCGTAGAAGTCCTTATACCGAAAAATTCACCTCATTTATTGAATGACCCACGTCCAAGATATTATACCGAAAATTTCACCTTATTTTTTGAATGACCCTTGTATATCAGATACTGACATAAATATGAAACAGTCACGGTCTTATACTCTACAGACAATAAAAAGAAAACTGAATAACTGAAGACTTCCTAAGTTAACGCCAATCAAGCAAATAGTGCTCTCGTGTTTTCGCAAACTTGACACAATCGATGTTCTTCACTTCAATTGGTCAACTCTCAGCAACCTGACGGCATCATCTCGGATGATTTAATTCCTCATCTTTTTTTTCCATTAAGCATCCATGAATAGCACATAATTTTTTAAAAAATAATTTCATCCTAAACTAAGCAGAAATACTATTAGTGTGCAATGTTACATAAGAATAAATTTGAAAAAGGAGCCAGAGAATATGGAGGATTATCAAAATGATAAAAATATAAACAGGCCTCAAGAAAGTGGAAATTGACGTTTCATTTAATCTTTTGGAGAGTGTAAAAGTAATGAATGCTAAGTAATGAATGCTAATAAGTAATGAATGCTAAGTAATGAATGTTAATAAATAATGAATGCTAATAAAGAGAAGGAATTTCTACAGGTGGGAAGTGTGAGTAAAGAAGCTTTTAGAGTAGAACCGATGCTTATATTTAACTACTTCAACGGTAAAAGGCTGGGACTTAAATGTTAGTTCAAGTGTTTGTTTAAATTCCCGTGGACTTGCTACCATTAGAAAACGGCTAATCAATGTATATTTTTCTATAAAAGCATATTTTATGTATATCTTTCTATAAAAGTCTACTTTTTATACTTTCATAGTGTTTTGACCCCAGTTTGAGGGTTAATAGGTGCTACCACTCCGGGTCAGGGTAGACTTGAGAACAACAGCAATTAAGAAGTGGTTCCATGCTCCTCACAACCTCCCAATCAGGAGCCTTGCTGCCAGATGCAGCTTACCGTCATGCCCTGGACCCCAAGAAGTAAAGAATAAAGTAAAAACAGAAGTAGTGTAAGGGATCTAAAAGCGGGCTATATATCCAGCAAGACCACGTCGATACAAGCGACATTATGTTTTCTGATTGTGTTAACTTAGTTCAATGCAAGAAATACACACCAGTGGCGACAAGGATTCTAATTCACACACAAAAGAAAAAAAATCCCTGTCTCTTTCTTCTTTCTTTCTTACGAAAAAGAATTGTGTGGAGTTTTATGTTCATATCGCGATGCGGACGTCCATAAAATACAAGGATGAATGATATTACTACTATTATAAAGTAAAAATAAAAAAACTTTTTTTCTGAGTTAATGACACAGAAACGATTATAATACGCTATAGACGAAGCGCGATTAAACTTTTTCCGCAAAATAAAAATTCCAGAATAATTTTCTTGCGTTGGTGTATATTAACGGCGAACTTGATAAGTTAAAAAGCCGCAGATATATCTAAACTTATTTATAAATGAAACTTGTCTCTGAGTGTGTGTATGTGTGTGTGTGTGTGTGTCTGTGTGTTTGTGTATGTGTCCATTACCTATAAACTCCGAAACGCCTAAACCTGAACCGATTTTCTTGAAAATTTACACAGCTGTACTATAAGCGTCTGCGAGTATTCTTAGCTAGGTTTTGTCTCGAGGTAACCCAGATAAATATCGAAAATCGATAATCGAAAACATTGGGTTATAGAAGGAGTGGTCCGATTTTAATCAAATTTGATACACTCATAGACAAAGACATGAGAAACGATAGTCAGAATTTTCAAGCTTGCAGTAGTACAGAAAATCGATAATATATATATATACATAAAAGGCAAAATGTTTGTGTGCGTGTTTATCTGCCTGTATGTCTATTTTTTCAGCCCTTATATTTCAGTTTTTGCTTCGTGTTTGGCTCTAAGTAGGTATAATTGTACTTCTTAGTCTCATACCATTTACTCAGAGGACTTATTTAGCCTTCAAAATTCAGTTTACGACGAAATAAACTTCTTTGACATCGATACCAGGAAAACAAAATTTGACTTACATCCATTCATTTTTCTTTCAGTCTACAGTTTTGCTTTGACTGGAAACAACTATTACTTTTTAGTCTTTTGTGCCAACATCCAAAGAGTCTGAGCTCCAGGACCATGGATTAGTTTTAAAGCTTCCATTACACCCGAGCAACGCCGGGCTATACTGCTAGTTAAAAATAGATTATTCAGAATCGGCTACGCTAGCAGTTTATATTAGAAATAAAATTAATAACATTTAAGTGCAGATTTTTCAAATCTGTTGAATGATTGCCTCTTCCCACGCTCGCACTTCCCGACTGTTGAACTCCCTTCAAATGACTGCTTCCCCGACAGCTACAATCTCCAGAAGTTTAAATGTAAGGTCAATAGACACCTCTTAATGAACTAACTCGTTTCCATTCTTTCAAACAGTCTTCCCACCCACCCAACTATCTATCACCCCGCTTTTGACATTTCCTATATCTAACCACTCTTTCTATTTACCTTCCCCTATGTAGCCCCAAGCGAAATAGTGGCGGTGGAATGTCTTGCTTAGGGTGAAATTATTAAAAATATATATATATATTTTCTCTATCAACTACGTATGATATTTTTGCAAAATTAAATAGTGTGTTTTTTTTTTCAAGAATTGATCTGTTTGCATATTATCAAATTGAAGTAAAACAGGAACGCCAGAAATATTTGATTACTCATAAACCTAAAGAACGTTACAATTTTAGAAGCCTACCCTTTGGTGTAACCCTAGGTATCTTCCAGAAAATAATGGTTGACTGAACTAGACGTTATTTCTATAGATGACATACTTAACAGTAACACATAAAACCTATTCAGCAAGTATTTCACAGATAACGTGATTACGGGTTCAAAATCAGTGAACAGAATTATTTTTATAAACATTCCACCCCTTTATCTTCTTCTATGTGCCCTGTCCTTTCAGGACGTAGGCGATCATGGCCTTCCACGTCTCTCTATCTCTGGTGGCTCTTTACACGCTTTCTCCTGTTACACCACCCAAACCCCGCTCTGTCAGCCACTAGCTCAAGACAATAAATCTAGAATATAAATGTATAGAATCTAGCATTTTTTAAATCATCTCACCCCAAGCAAGGCATTCCACTGCCACTATTGCACATGGGGCTACATAGGGGAATTTAAAGAGAAGGAGTGGTTAGACATAGGGAATGTCAGGAGGAAGGTGACAGATGAGTAAGGATAGCGAGGATGAGGGTTGGGTTGATGGGAAGAGTGTTTTTTTTTAATCATCTCACCCCAAGCAAGGCATTCCACTGCCACTATTGCGCATGGGGCTACATAGGGGAAGGTAAAGAGAAGGAGTGGTTAGACATAGGGAATGTCAGGAGGAAGGTGACAGATGAGTAAGGATACCGAGGATGAGGGTTGGGTAGATGGGAAGAGTGTTTGATGGAATGGGAGCAGGTTAGTGTGTTAGGAGGTGTCTATTGACCTTACATTTAAACTCCTGGAGATTGTAGCCGTCGGGGAAGCAATCGTTTGGAAGAGAATTCCACAGTCGGGAAGTGCGAGGAAAGAAACTGTTGGAGTAGAAGTTGCGGTTGCATTTTATCGGTTTCACTGTAAAAGGGTGGGATCTAGTTGCCTATCTAGTATCTCGTGCAAATTCGCATTTAAATTAGCATGTCCACAAAATGAGGTATCAGTTTATATATTGATTATAATATAGACTTGAACCCCCACTTTATGTCCACATTATAATTTCTTATAAACAGTTGGCATACATATTCTTCTTCTATGTGCCCTGTCCTTTCAGGACGTAGGCGATCATGGCCTTCCACGTCTCTCTATCTCTGGTGGCTCTTTTCTCGCTTTCTCCTATTATACCACCCAAACCCCGCTCTGCCATCCACTAGGTCAAGACCATAAATCTAGAATATAAATCTATAGAAACTAGCATGACCACAAAATGAGGGATCAGTTTATATATTGATTATAATATAGAATTGAACCCCCACTTTATATCCACATTATCATTTCTCATAAACAGTTGGCATATATATTCTTCTTCTATTTAACTTGTCCTTTCAGGGCGTAGGCGTTCATGGCTTTCCATGTCTCCCTATCCCTTGTGGCTCTTAGCATGCTTAACGCTTCTATCTTTCTTTCTTTCATTTTCTCACTTGAAAAAAAGTAACACTTTTTTCCCATCTTTCAACGCTATGAAAACAGAATAAGTCCATTTTCTGAAGTATTGGCAGAGCGTAACGGTCGTGCGAACTAACGAAGGGAGGGAGACGTACAATTATAAAAGGTCATTATGTAAAATCTTCAACACAATCTGAGCGTAAATATTAGTGAAAGCCTTTTAAATTCTCAACACAATTTTCAGACGATTAATGATTTCTTTTTTTACAAGGGCAGCACAGAAATCAATCAGAAATATTTTGTTTTCTATTGACTTTATACACTATCGAAGCGTAATTATGTTTTCCTATAATTCTCCTCTAAAATTGCCGTGTTTATTTGAAGTTAACGCAACTGACATCGTTTCTTTAAGGCCATTAGGAGTCCTTTTTTTTTTCTTTAATACTCGTCCGGACTGGCTTTTAACGCCTACTTACGAATCGTTTTTTTTTTTTTTTAACCCTCTTAACATAAATCATTGATGCACTTGTCACTCGCTCTCCACCAATCCGTGAAGACGGTATTATTTACAATGTTCAAATATCTAATATTTTAGTAACATGTTTACGATGTTTCGGCCTTTGTACGATCCGTCTTTCTTCAGGTGCTAAATATTTTGAAGCGAAATATTTATTTCTACCAATGGGGTATGTTATTCTCATTCCATGCGCGATGCCACTTCCGGGCGGCATGTAGTTATCGCTTTATAAATCGACCTCTATGTTATTTGTTCACTGCTGTGTCGCGGTAATGAACTCACCATTTCAGGGTCTTTGAGAAACATAGCTCAGTGGATATAACACGCTGGTTAGTTCCAGTAATTGGACCCAACGTGTTGTAAGTTCAATACCTGGCTACAGCAGTATTGAACAAATAATCAGAGAGTTGAGTTACAGGGGAATAACTACACGACATTCGGAATGACATTGCACGTGAAATCAGAATGATATAACCCAGTGAGCAAAACAAAGGGTTCAGTTCAACATTTTTGGAACTTGATAAAGGCCAAAGTGTAAAACGGTCGAAACGTCGTAAGCATGGCAATAAAGATAAAGGCAACTAAGCATGTAAACTTATTTATAAATGGAACTTAGTCTGTCTGTGTGTGTGTGTGTGTGTGTGTGTGTGTGTGTGTGTGTGTGTGCCTCTGTGTGGGTCCGTTACCTATAGACTCCGAAACAGCTGAACTGATTCTCTTGAAAATTTACACAGTTGTGCTAGAAGCGTCTACGAGTGTTCTTTGCTAGGTTTTGTGTCGAGGTACCCCCAATAAATATCGAAAATCGATAATCGAAAAAATCGGTTTATAGAAGGAGTGTTCCGATTTTAATCAAATTTGATACACTCATAGACAAAGACATAAGAAACGATATTCAGAAGTTTCAAGGTTTCCAGTTCTTACAATAGTACAGAAAATTTATAATCTATATATATATATATATATATATATATATATATATATATATATATAAAGTAAGATGTTTGTGTGTGTGTGTGTGTGTGTCTGTTTATTTGTCTGTATGTCCTTTATACAAATCCACAATTTTTATTCGATTCTCACCAAACTTCACACAAATATTCTTTAGGCTGAGTCTGAGCTCCAGAACTATGGATTAGTTTTAAAGATTTTATTACACCCGAGCAACGCCGGGCTATACTGCTAGTTATAAATAATGTAAAAACTACGTCAAATCAGAAGCAGATACAAATCCTGAAGACTGGTTAAACACTGTTACTTTATATCATTTTGATGCGTCTTGTGTATGAAACATTGTCCGCGTTATCATTGCTATGATCAGGCTTATTCGTTGAGTCGTTGAGCTACTGAACACTTGATCGGTATCCTCTACATATATTGGTCGAAATACAGAAAGATCGTCATTCATGCGTTATTTGTCTTTGGCAAATAGGTCAGGTGGAACCCATCCCTCTTTCGGTTAACTCACAGCTCTCCTCTAAATTAAAAGAATAACTTAGTCACGAACACGTGACTGTTGTTGCTAACAGAGGAACCATCCGTCATTCCCAGAAAATTTTGGAAAAACTCCACTAAATAAGCCCGTATCATCAACGTTTTGGCTGCATCTTTTTGGATGGAATCAACTGCCTTGAATATTGTTAAAAGTAAGCCATTTTTTTTGTTCGTTTTTGCCTAATATTTGCAAGAAATAACATGACAAAATATACAAAGAGCTACAAGGGACAGGACGATGTGGACGATTGTGTGTTATTTCTGGTTTCTTGTGACAATTCTACAGTCAACAACGATGCATCACAGACTGAATAAATGTCGGATAATTTTCTTTAGAAAGGTTTCTACTTGCTTTTTTTTTCATGGGGGACGTAAGCAGGAGTATCGTAAGCAGGAGTATCGTTTCTTAGAGGAAGCGAGAATAAGAATGAACGTGTAAGTCAACAGTTACAACCTGGAGATTGTCTCACTCAAGAATCCTAGTGGGGCGAGGCATCGCCACTTTTCCATTCTTGCAAATATATTGACTTTCTCGCTATTTTTGGTGGGAGATCTATTGTAATTTTAAAAAAAGTTATATATATTTTTACAGCTGAGCAACCGTTTTCAAGTTGTTTAATGCCAAAAACTGTTTAGATTGCAAGAATTTAGAGGTAGCGGAAAATAATTGTTGAGTAAACTCCTATGTGCCGTGTAATTTCAGGATCTAGGCGATCATGGCCCTCCACATTTCCCTATTCCTAGTGGTTCTTAATACTCTTACTCCTGTTACCTCTCCCAAACCCCGCACTGCCATCTATTTGTTCAAGTTCATCAAGTATGTAACACAATGCTTTCCCCAGTGTCCCCTTCCTTATATCTGACCAGTGAGTATCAGATTCTCCAAGCCCTTCTTCCTCATTACATCTCCCAGGAATTTGGCTGTCTTTTCCTGGTGTTAATTATTAGTTTCCTTTTCGTTTCCATCCTCTATCTGACCTGTGAGTACCAGATTCTCCAAGCCCTTCTTCTTCATTACATGTCCCAAAAACTTCAGCTGTCTTTTCCTGGTGTTAAGTATTAGTCTTCTTTTCGTTTCCTTCCTCTATCTGACCTGTGAGTATCAGATTCTCCAAGCCCTTCTTCCTCATTACATCTCCCAGGAATTTGGCTGTCTTTTCCTGGTGTTAATTATTAGTTTCCTTTTCGTTTCCATCCTCTATCTGACCTGTGAGTATCAGATTCTCCAAGCCCTTCTTCCTCATTACATGTCCCAGGAACTTCAGCTGTCTTTTTCCTGGTGCTAAGTATTGTTTTTTTTTCTTTTCCATTCTCTATCTGACCTGTGAGTATCAGATTCTCCAAGCCCTTCTTCCTCATTGTATGTCCAAGGAATTTCAGCTGTCTTTTCCGGATGTTAAATATGTGTTTCCTTTTAGTTTCCATTCACTAGAAAACCTAATCGTTTCTCACATGTTCTGTAAAGTGCATCCTCAGTATCCTTCTGCAAATCCACAGTTCGGTTGCTTCAAGTCTCTCCTTAATCTTTGGGGAGATTGTCCAGCATTCTTTGCAGTATTGAAGAACAGACATCACATAAAAATCCAGCACTCTCTTCTTTGTTTCCAGCGAAATTTGCCCGTTTCTCAATATTCAACTCAACATCTGGAATACATCCTAGCCTATATAAATAATGATACAGATATGGCAAAGATGTTTATGACTATCAGCAACAGCAGCAAAGCGATAGAGTAATCTCGCGAAATATTGGGCAGTTGTGGAGAACCGTGATCGACCAGGTCAGGAAAAGAGACTTCACATAAAAACGATTTTTTAAAAAAATCATTTCACCCCAAGCAAGGCATTCCACTGCCACTATAGCGCATGGGGTTACATAGGGGAAGGTGCTGAGAGAGCGATTAGATATAGGAAATGTCAGAAGGAGGGTGATAGACGAGTAAGGAGGTACATAGGAAGAGTGTTTGAGAGAATGGGTGCGAGTTAGTGCGTTAGGAGGTTATATTGACCTTATATTGAAACTCCTGGAGATAGTAACTGTCGGTGAAGCAAGTATGTGAAAGGGAATTCCACGGGCGGGAAGTGTAAGAAAAGAAGCCGTTGGAGTAGAAATTGCGATTACATTTTATCGTTTTCACTGTAAAAGGGTGGAACCTAGTTGCTAATCTAGTATCTCGTGCAAATTCATACCTATTGGGCACCAGTGATCTAAGTTCATCGGAGCAGAGGCCGTGAAAGTATTTATAGAAGAGACACAGGGAAGTCACGTCACGCCGGTGAAAGAGTGACTGCAGCCGGTCTGCCAAGTCGGTATCGATCACATTACAGATTCTTCGTTGTATTTTGTCAACAATCCCGAGGAGAATAGCAGGGGCACCCGACCAGATGTTTTTTTTTGAATATTCGAAAAAGACAAAACTATCTTTACTCGTGATAATTTTAAGTTCATATTATTTACAGTTTTCCGATTGTTCTTTCACTTTTATTGTAATGTTTAACACTTTTCCTCATGTTTAGTATTAGTTTCCTTTCTCCAAAAATAGTTTTAATTGGCTATTGTTTACACACACATAATGATTGTTCTTCACTGGTCACGGCTGATACCTACGTATTTTTCTTTTTCCGGCTGTCATTTTCTTGTTTTTATCTACGTCCGGATGTGTCTGTCAGTTACATCAACCAGGTCCATCACCGTTCAAGGTAATATATTGCAAGAAGGGGAACTGCTTCGTCTTTTCGAAGCTCCAAAATCTGACGACCGTTTGTATGATTGTTTCGTCCGGATGGGAAAACGTTTATCATTAACATACCGGCCATAATTATTAAACCAGCCCAGTTTAAATGACGAAATGAGCTTTATTCTAAATTACGTATCTATAAACAAAATTAGTGTTGGTAGCCACAAATACGCGCACAAATCATTTAAAAAAAAAAAATTAGAATAAAGCTCATTTTGTCTTTCTGCCTTGAAAAAGTCCATCACAGGACGAAACGCGTAGGCGATTTAAAATACAGTTTTCCTCTTGTCTTTATTTTATTTAACTATATATATATATATATATATATATATATATATATATATATATATATATATACTACCGGCCATAATTATTAGACCACACCAGTTTTTTAAAAGAAATGATGTATTTCATACTATTTTTAGTATTTATTGCCAAGTGGATAATTCTAAATGAAAATAGAGATTCCCATTTTATCGTTTTAAGCTTCTGCAAAGACTGCTTTTTAACGGACTGTCAGAAGTTGTCGTATTAGAAAATTATACTGTTTCGATTTGTTAAGATCAGCCGATTTGGTGAGTTGGTTACATTACAGATTTGCATTTTTATTTCAAAGGCCGAACGAATCTCAGAAGGAATTAACCCTTTGCAATCCCACCAAACGGAATGCAACAACTTCATTGGATTAAGATCATATGCTTTTTCCCAATCTGTTTGCATCGAATGCTATCACAAACGATCCATCTTTCAACGCCTGCGACAAGTATATCAAAGACGGACTCTATTTCGTGATGTACGAACAAAGAAATATCATACAAAAAAAAAAAAACAGTTGCGCTTTTTCTGTTCCGTCAGAGAATGTGGCACCCACGGGTCGATATTGGAAACGTATCCAATTCTTCAAATGGCAAATAGCAGTTGAGATATCGATTTCCAAACTCATCAGTCAAAATCTTCTGCATATTCACCTCAACGGCAACTAGGAAGTGGGTGAACATTGAAGTCAACCTCAGCCTTATGAAATCTGCCAAACGACATTTGAACCGTCCGGAGACTGAAGCACGATCCAAATACATCTTCTTAATATATTTTGTCGCAGTCTAGACACTTTCCGAAATTCATAAAGAAATAATATGGCGAAAATGAAACGTTAGAATGTGCATCTTTAACACAGTCATTTGCGAACGAAAAGGTCAACATTCAAAAAGTCTGGCTGACAAATGAACGATGTCAATTTAGAAGAAATCTAATATATATATATATATATATATATATATATATATATATATATATATAAATATATATAATTTATAATAAATATTCACAGCTCTATATATTATATATCAAGCACTGTTTTAAATTAATGTTTTGGACGCTGTAAAAATTCTTTCTTCGTTCTGTATTCACTCGGATATATATATATATATATATATATATATATATATATATATATATATTCTGTATTCACTCGGATATATATATATATATATATATATATATATATATTCGTTCTGTATTTATATATATATATGAATATATATTCATATATATATATATATATTCATATATATATATATATATATATATATATATATATATATCCAAGTGAATACAGAACGAAGAATTCTTACAACGTCCAAAACATTAATTTAAAACAATGCTCGATATATAATATATATATATATAGCTGTGAATATTTATTATAAATTATATTTAAGAACATGTACATAATTATTCTATATATAACCGCTACGAAGGTACGTTCGTTTCGACATGGAAACTTCAATGCCTCATCAGGCTGTGTGTAAAGTACTGGAAATCCTTTTTCTTTATATTTATTTAGTTTTGTTCGAGGTGTTGGTGGGGGTTAGTGATAGGGGGATAGGTCTTTGACCGTGGGAATTTTTGGAGAGCGTGTTTTGTTAGAGGTGTCTGTGGGGGTTAGCGATACGGGAATAAGTCTGTGACCGTTGGAATTTTTTGAGAGGGTGTTATATATATATATAGTATTTTACATGTAAATATATAATTAATTTATGTTCAAGCAACGTTTTGTTATTTCCTTTAGTTTTCAAACCGACTTTAGTAGAGCATCAATCAACATCCCGAATAATTCATGCCGCATTTTAGGAGCTATCTCTTTGTTAATAGTCCAAGTGATTAGAACACAAAATGCCAAATACAGGTAGGGGATAACAGAATCAAACAAGTCCAAGCATTTAAGTACCTAGGAAATGTTCTAACAGGAGATGGAAAGTGCGACACGGAGATCCGAAGGCGAATTGGCATGGCAAAGGACGCGTTCTAGAAGATGAGCAAAATACTAACACACAGGAAAATCTCAAGAGAAACGACGAAAAGAATGCTTGACTGCTACGTGATGTCAGTTCTTCAATACGGCTGTGAATGCTGGACAATATCATCGAAAATGAGGACAAAACTGGAAGCGGCCGAAATGTGGTTCTACAGAAGGATGCTACGGATATCGTGGACTGAGCATACAAGCAACGACGAAGTGTTAGAAAGAATGGCAACAAAAAGGAAATTGATGCTGAGCATCAGGAAGAGACAACTAAAGTTCCTGGGACATGCAATGAGGAAGGAGAGCCTGGAGAACCTGATACTGACTGGACAGATAGAAGGAAAGAGAGACAGAGGAAGGCAGCGGATAACATATTTGCAGGGCCTGATCAGGTGGATGACGGAACGGGGGTTGCCAGGAGCAACAGGAACAAACATACTAAGAGCCACAAGGGATAGGGAGACGTGGAGATCCATGATCGCCTACGTCCTGAAGGGACAGGGCACATAGAAGAAGAAGAAGAAGATTTATAATCACTCTATTGTAAATATTTCGTTAAGTGTAGTTATGGAAAAATGAATAAAAGTGAACGTTATAAAAGAGAAAGACCAAATTAATAAGATGTAATAAAAAAGTTAAAAGGGGAAGAAGAGAAAAAAAGGAACTCGTAAGACGAGCCAATATGATAAATCGTTTTATTAACATATATATATATATATTGGTTTGATTTCTTCTCTTCTTCTAAAAAGTACTTTGTTTTGGCCGTATGTAGGAAGATCAGTACAATTGAGCATAGCCGATCTAAAACATCGAATAGCCCAAGCTAAGTCATGGTTGGTTTCTGGGGAAATTATATAATGCACGTCCTAAAGCTAGTAGCAAATTTTAGTCTGGGTGCGGGCTGAATACTGATCATAATCAGTTGGGTCACCTATGGAAGAAGGTTGTTTATTCATACTCGAAACTTCTAGCGACATGGGAGCAACCACACTGACAACGCACCTAGATGTTTTAACAGAAAGTGTGACATAGAGATCCGAAGTCGAAGAAAGCATTCCAGAAGTTGAATAAAGTATTAAGAAACAGGACAATTTCGCTGGAAACAAAGAAGAGGGTACTGGATTGCTATGTGATGTCAGTTCTTCAATATAGCAGTGAATGTTAGAAAATATTATCAAAGATGTAGGAAAAACATGAAGCAACTGAAATGTGGTTCTACAGAAGTATGCTATGGGTATCATGGATTGAGCATTTGAGCAATGATGAGGTTTTAGAAAGGATGGAAACGAAAAAGAAATTAAACCTGAGCATCAGGAAGAGACAGCTAAAGTTCCCGGGATAGGCAATGAAGGCGGGCTTGGAGAACCTGATACTAACAGGCCAGATAGAGGTAAAATGAGATAGGGGAAAGCAGCGGACAACATATCTGAAGGGCCTGATCAGATGAATCACGGAACGAGGGTTGCGTCGAGTAACAAGAGAAAGTAAGAGTTACAAAGCATAGGGAGGCGTGGAAAGTTAGGTTCGCCGAGGTCCTGAAAGGACAGGACATATATATATATACATATATATATATATATATATATATATATATATACATTCCTGCTGACATTCAAATAAAAAAATAATGATAAAAAACAACTATCATCCGCGAAGAAAACAACAAATTAAACTACAATTACCCGACGTTATCTAAACTTATTTACAAATTGAATTTTGTCTTTGTGTGTATGTGTGTGTGTGTGTGTGTGTGTGCCTGTGTGTGTGTGCGTGTGTGTCCGTTACCTATAGACTCCAAAATGGCTGAACTGATTTTCTTGAAATTTTACACAGTTGTACTATAAGCGTCTGCGAGTGTTCTTGGCTTGGTTTTGTGTCGTGGTACCCCCGATAAATATCGAAAATCGATCATCGAAAAAATCAGGTTATAGAAGGAGTGGTCCTATTTTAATCAAATTTGATACACCCATAGAGAAAGACATAAGAAACGATATTCAGAAGTTTCAAGGCTGCAGTTCTTACAATAGCTCAGAAAATAGATTATATAGATTATATATATATATATATATATATATATATATATATATATATATATAAAAGGCCAGATGTTTGTGTGTGTGTCTGTTTATCTGCCTGTATGTCTGTGTTTTTTCACCCTTTTTTATTTTAGTTTTTGCTTCGGGTTTGGCTCTAAGTAGGTATAATTGTAGTTCTTAGTTTCAGCCATGATACCATTTACTCAGAGGTCTTATTTAGCCTTAAAAATTCAGTTTACGACGAAAAAAACTTATTTGATATCGATACCAGGAAATCAAAATTTGACTTACATCCATTCATTTTTCTTTCAGTCTACGGTTTTGCTTTAACTGCAAATAACTATTGCTTTTTAGTCTTTCGTGCAAACGTCTAAAGAGTCCAGGAACATGGATTAGTTTTAAAGCTTTCTTTACACCCGAACAACGCCAGGCTATACTGCTAGTATACATTAAATCTGAAGCCGTCACAAAATAGAATCAGTTAGGAATAAAGTAGAAATATTCTAAAATATTTATAACGAGAACATTTTTACATGCTTTCATACGTGCAGGACCATGTCATTACAAGGCAAACATTTTATTGTGGATAATTTTCACGTTCTTATGAACGCTAACCAAAACTCTCAACTCGATCGAAGCATACAGAACAATTACAGTTACAGATACCAACACAGGTTATTTGGTTACAACTTGCACCTATGAAGACGATCTCGGATGGAGACTAAAAGTACTTAGGAACTTGAGGAATGGAAAATAAATTTAGCTTCAAAAGTTACAGCACATTTATTTCATTTTTAAACAAGTTATTTCGTTACCTTGGTTTCTTCCATGAGTGGTGTCTTCAGACAATTTTTAATAACCCTATTAGGATCAAAACTAAGTATTAAAAATCAATCAATCAACCAATCAATCAATCAATTAATATATATATATATATATATATATATATATATATATATATATAATTGGAGTAGATAGATCTATCTATCGCCCGGTTCACACTCTACCCACGTCTATTGAACAGGTGAAGAGGCTCATCCCTTGTTCCCTGTTTAGGATGTGGTTTCCGGCTTTCTCTTTTCCAATCTTCTCACTTTTTCAATTGGAGTAGATAGATCTATCTATCGCCCGGTTCACACTCCACCCACGTCTATTGAACAGGTGAAGAGGCTCATCCCTTGTTCCCTGTTTAGGATGTGGTTTCCGGCTTTCTCTTTTCCAATCTTCTCACCTTTTCAATTGGAGTAGATAGATCTATCTATCGTCCGGTTCACATTCCACCCACGTCTATTGAACAGGTTAAGAGGCTCATCCCTTGTTCCCTGTTTAGGATGTGGTTTCCGGCTTTCTCTTTTCCAATCTTCTCACCGTTTCAATTGGAGTAGATAGATCTATCTATCTTCCGGTTCACATTCCACCCACGTCTATTGAACAGGTTAAGTGACTCATCCCTTGTTCCCTGTTTAGGATGTGGTTTCCGGCTTTCTCTTTTCCAATCTTCTCACTTTTTCAATTGGAGTAGATAGATCTATCTATCGCCCGGTTCACACTCTACCCACGTCTATTGAACAGGTGAAGAGGCTCATCCCTTGTTCCCTGTTTAGGATGTGGTTTCCGGCTTTCTCTTTTCCAATCTTCTCACCTTTTCAATTGGAGTAGATAGATCTATCTATCGTCCGGTTCACACTCCACCCACGTCTATTGAACAGGTTAAGTGGCTCATCCCTTGTTCCCTGTTTAGGATGTGGTTTCAGGCTTTCTCTTTTTCAATCTTGTCAGTATTACCTTACCCCTGCACATCAGTGGCGTTACGGCGTGATACGATTAAAAAATATATATATATATCCATTTCTTCATGTTCTTTCCCCCTCCGATCTATTCTCATCAGCTCTCTTCCCACCAGTGTTCTCATCCTTCTCTTACCCATTCTCTGACACCCCCTATAACTTGTTAATCTTTCCAATCCTTCTCCTCTTATGTTACCCCCTGCACACCGGTGGTATTAAAACTGTATTGCTTGGAGTGAAATGATTATATAAATATACATGACCTCCAGTCTAAACATGGTTCCAATCACGCCTATATAACGCAATCTTCGATTGCGTTATATAGGCTTAGACTGGAGGTCATTCGTGGTCGAGGAGTCTAAGACGTTGTCATAAATATACGTTTTTGAAGAATCTGTTGATAAAAAGTACTTGAAGATCCCGAAAGTTTAAAACCAATTTTGTGAAATCGACTGACTTCCAGATTAATATATATATATATATATATATATATATATATATATATATGTGTGTGTGTGTGTGTGTGTGTGTGTGTGTGTGCTTTCATTACGATTGAGCGCTCTAGAGAGGAAAATTGAAAAAACCAAAAAAAACAGGTACCACTTCTGCGATTTATGCATTACTCTTCAGCATTGAATTGTGTTCTTTCGGTCACTGGCGTGTGTATACGCCGTTTATATATAACAGGCTACTCTGATTCCACGTGCCTATGACTTAGGGGTTAGCGACTCCGACCGACACCAAATCGGTCAAGTTTTCGATCCCGGGCCAGAAACTAGTGGACGCCTATCCACACTGATGAGCTGTGATACAGTGAAACAGGCATGTATGTGGATGACGAATATATTACGATTGAGCACTCTAGAGAGGAAAATTTTCAAACAACAGTTTCGATTTATGCATTACTCTTCAGCAATGAATTGTGTTCTTTCGGTGACTGGCGTGTGTATACATCGCTTATATATAACACGCTAAAAATTCTCTTCCCTGATTCAATGCACCTACAACTTCACTACAATTTCTAGAGATTTAGTGGTTAGCCGCTTCGACTGACAACAAGTCGGTCGATTTTCGACCCCGGCCAAAAGCAAGTGAATGTCTAGGCACACTGATGAGCTGTGATACGGCGAAACAGTCTTGTGTGTGGATGACGAATATATGACAATATATATATATATATATATAATAATTAATTAATTAGATGAAGATTCTATTTAAAAATAAATATTGAGATTGCTTTTCTAATTTTCAAATATAAAGTGTGATTTGGTATTTTAAACTTTAGCCGTTAGTTGTAATAGTGAACAAAGAATATTCTTGACGCCTTATAAGGCAGGAGATTTTAGTCTGTAGCAAGGCCGGTGGGATTGGGACTTGACATTTGAATACAAACGATTGAAATGAGTTGTTATATTGTTAATTAAAATGCTTGAACACGTTTAGAAATTTAGCGCGAGGGAACTAAAAACGCTGTTTAAAAAGAGGTTGAAAATTCGTATTTTTTAGAAAAAAAAGCAGGGTGCGGCAAAAATTCACTACAATCATAAAGTTAAAAAAGTTATTGAAATAAAAGATGGAATTTCAGTAATTACTGTGTATTTTTTTTTTTTAATCGCTTCACCCCAAGCAAGCGGTACCGCCACTGATGCGCAGGGGGTTACATAAGAGCAAAAGTTTTAGGCAGGAGGAGAGTGAAGAGAAAGACAGACCAGTTACAGGGAGTGTCAGAGAAAGGACTAGACAAGGATGGAAACGCAGGTGTTCACAGAGATGTGAACTTAGAGAGAAAGGAAAAGAGCAAACGTACAGGGTGATGAAGAAAGAACTGGAGTCAAGTGGATAAGAGATGGGTATTATCTGGCCTAGGATAGAGCTCTGGGGGACATCAGCTTTCATGCAATAAGATGTGGAGGCATGCCCATTCATGACAACCTTCATTATGCGATTAGATATAAAATATTGAATCAGATCAAGCGAACATCCGGTTATACCATAACCCTGTAGCCTGCGTAAAATGCCAGCGTGCCAAACCCTATCAAAAGCCTTGGAGATGTCCAAGGCAACAAAACGAGCCTCGCCGTACATATCAAGGGCCTGGTATATGTACTCCGCTGTGGACCTGGCGATGCGGAACCCTACTGCCTGTCTGAAATTCGTTTATGATCAGTAAGATGTTGAACTATTTCATGATTGATAATAACCCCAAGCACTTTTCAGAAAATTGGTAGAAGGCTGTTAAGGCGATAGTTGGATGGGTCTGACTGTTCCCCCAAGTTTTTAATTCCTTTTATTTTGACAAAAATAATAAACTTTACCATAGAGCAAAATCGTTTTTGTTTTCGACATTAAAAATATCACATGCTTAATTCAAAATTCAGAGCATTATTCATAACAGAAATAATTACCTAGAAGAACTCCCCAAGCATTCTTCATGCATGGCAAAAGCTCACTCTCACTCTTTGTGCATTCTTTTCTCATTCTCGTTACTTTTCTCTATATATACGATAACTCTTTACTAACTGAACGATATTTACCCCTTTTTTCATGATTCTCTTGATCTGAATCAAATATCTAATTCTTTTGGAAAGCTCAAATATCTATTGAGGGTTTAATACCGGAAATAAAATATAATATACAAATTATCCATGTATTGTGGACAGACGAGTGCAAATTTGCAATTTTGAAGTATAGAGAGTCTGGGGAAAAACTGAAAGATAAAAACAGTCAGTTAAGTGCCATAAGTGATACACACTTGGGCGATCATATCTCAAAAGAGACATGACTGACTGGACAGAAGATTATCCCGCAGTAGGTTGTCATTGCTTTCTTCGGTAGACTGGTTGCCAGCCAAGGTTACAGAACCCAATCTGTTCTGTTATTTGACTCATAGCTAGAGGGGGAAGAGATGTATTATATTATTAAGTAGTAATTAGTAGGGGTTCATTTTAATACATCATAACAATATAAAACCGATCCCCCACTTTATGCCCAGTAAAAGACTTATTCATGTTTTCAAATATAATATTACGTCAGTCAGTTAAGTGCCATACGTGATACACGCTTTGGGCGATCATGTCTCGAAAAAGACATGACTGACTGGACAGAAGGTTATCTCGCAGTATGTTGCTATTGCTTTCGGCGGTAGACTAGTTGCCAGCCAAGGCTACAGAACCCGATCTGTACTATTATTTGAATCATAACTGTAGGGAACAGAGGGATTAATACCTTGCCTACGGGTAATTGTTCTTAAGTGAATGCAAAGAATTCCACTGGAATTCGAAATCGGCTCCCCGATTTATCGTTCTGTGTCGATATCCACTGCACCACAACGTACATCCGTAAAAACATAATTGAGGAGTTATCTCAATCTAACCCAGTAAGTTACTTGTTCACCACTCCTGTAGCCTGGTACTGAACTCACAAACGTTTGGGTCAATCACAGGAATTAACCAAAGTCTATATATTTAAGACAAGAACAACTGAATCTTAATCATTTACAACGGCCGAAACGTCAAAAAATAGCAACAAAGATGAGGACAATAGTCCGAATAATGTAAATACTGTAAATACTACCTCATCTCAGAAATATAGACAAATTGATCTATTATTAAACGTCGTACAAATGGCAACAAAGTTGAGGACAATAGTCCGAATAATGTAAATACTGTAAATACTACCTCATCTCAGAAATATAGAGAAATAGAATGATCTATTATTAAACGTCTTACAAATGGCAACAAAGATGAGGACAATAACCCGAATAATGTAAATACTGTAAATACTACCTCAACTCAGAAATATAGACAAATAGAATGATCTCTTATTATTAAACGTCGTACAAATGGCAACAAAGATGAAGACAATAGTCCGAATAATATAAATACTGTAAATACTACCTCATCTCAGAAATATAAACAAATAGAATTATCTATTATTAAACGTCGTACAAATGGCAAGAAAGATGAGGACAATAGTCCGAATAATGTAAATACTGTAAATACTACCTCATCTCAGAAATATAGACAAATAGAATGATCTCTTATTAAACGTCGTACAAATGGCAACAAGGATGAGGACAGTAGTTCGAATAATGTAAATACTGTAAATAATACCTCATCTCAGAAATATAAAAAATAGAATGATCTCTTATTAAACGTCGTACAAATAGCAAGAAAGATGAGGACAATAGTCCGAATAATGTAAATACTGTAAATACTACCTCATCTCAGAAATATAGACAAATATAATGATCTATTATTAAACGTCGTACAAATGGCAACAAAGATGAAGACAATAGTCCGAATAATGTAAATACTGTAAATAATACCTCATCTCAGAAATATAAACAAATAGAATGATCTCTTATTAAATGTCGTACAAATGGCAACAAAGATGAGGACAATAGTCCGAATAATGTAAATACTGTAAATACTACCTCATCTCAGAAATATAAACAAATAGAATGAGCTATTATTAAACGTCGTACAAATGGCAAGAAAGATGAGGACAACAGTCCGAATAATGTAAAAACTGTAAATACTACCTCATCTCAGAAATATAGACAAATGGAATGATCTATTCTTAAACGTCGTGTAAATGGCAACAAAGATGTGGACAATAGTCCGAATAATGTAAATACTGTAAATGCTACCTCATCTCGGAAATATAGACAAATAGAATGATCTATTATTAAACGTCGTACAAATGGCAAGAAAGATGAGGACAATAGTCCGAATAATGTAAATACTATAAATACTACCTCATCTCAGAAATATAGACAAATAGAATGATCTATTCTTAAACGTCGTACAAATGGCAACAAAGATGAGGACAATAGTCCGAATAATGTAAATACTGTAAATACTACCTCATCTCAGAAATATAAACAAATAGAATGATCTATTATTAAACGTCTTACAAATGGCAACAAAGATGAGGACAATAGTCCGAATAATGTAAAAGCTGTAAATACTATCTCATCTCAGAAATATAGACAAATGGAATGATCTATTCTTAAACGTCGTGTAAATGGCAACAAAGATGAGGACAATAGTTCGAATAATGTAAATACTGTAAATACTACCTCATCGTAGAAATGTAGACAAATGATTTTTGTTGTTGATATTGTTAGTATTATCATTGTTATTGTTGCTATATTTCGGTATTATTAACATTATTGATGTTATCATTGGTATTATTCTGTTGACGATATTTTTTTTTATTATTGGTATATATTTTTGATACTGTGTTCATTTAACGCGTTGTTTCTCAATTTCAACCGAAGAGCTTGCAATAGAGTTGTTCTTCATCAAGTCGTACGACCTGAAACAGATAGCACCTATCCAAGAATATATGCAAATTTAAGTGATACAGATTTCTAAAGAGATAAGATGTAATGATTAACACCTAGTTTCTTAATAAATGTAAGATTTTATCTCTGGTTGTTTAAACCCACCATCCCAATGATAACTGGAACATTAGTAGCCTAAGTGTGCCGGTGTTGTGGCCTTTTAAAGCCGGGAAGATAGACACGAAATGAAGAAGGTAGATTGAACCAGTGTATTGGAATAACAGAACATATATACAAAATATATTAGTCAATATATTAGAGTGTTATTAGTCAGCAGGTAGAAGTGTTCGTTCTAACTGTCAAGTTACACTGAGTCTCGACTGCCTACTTTAGGAAGTCTGCGAGAATCTGGATGTTACGGTGCCCTATCTACATTGGAATGAACTCTTCCTCCTTCATAATTTATGAAGCAGGAAGAGTTCATTCCAAAGTATGTAGGGCACCACAACTTCCAGATTCTGGCAAATTTCGTTCATAAATTTCATTGAGCAAGATATTATAGTCACCAGGAAGTGCCGAATCGATGAGGAGGTATTTTCTTTCTATTTTGAACGACAGTGTAAAATTCTTACTATTATTTTTATCGTTCAGTTAATTGTCATACCTGACACACGCTTGGGTGATCATGACTCTTTTGAAACTTGACTATCTAGGAAGAAACTTTCCCGCAGGTTGTTGCAATTACTTTCTGCATAGATTGGTTGCCAATCAAGGTTATACAAATCAGTCCAGGTAGTCAATCCTTTTATTCAGATCGGTCAATTATGTGCCAGACGGGATATACGTTTGGTCGATCATGTCTCTTTTGAAACTTGACTATCTAGAAAAAAGATTTCAAGCATGTTGTTGCTATTACTTTCTGCGTAGATTTAGTTTCAATTTTTCTTTTCATCCCGTGTTTGACGATGAACTGCATCTGGCAGCAAGACTTGTGATCGGGGGATTGAAGGTTTTGAGCAATGCGAAACCACCACTCAACTTCTGACATCTGAAGACTACCCTGACCTGGTAGGGTTCTCATTTCGAGCTGTTATTCGTTGTACCACACAACTCAAGCCTTTTAGTGGGTAGAGCTTGAGAAACATTGTGTCTATCCATCATTTCGACGCGTCTTTCCCAAATATTTTGTACCCTCTTTTCTGGGGAAGGGCGAAGGTGTATATTGTTTATACTTCTTCAACTCTGTAATTATCTGAAATAGGATTTACTCACTACGACTGCAACTGAGAGGCAACAATAACAATAGCTGAAGCAGCAAGAGCGTCATCATTTTTTATAATAGCATTATACGTCACTAATATAAACCGTAATGATATTTGATATGAGAATTAATTTAATTTCCTCTCATTTACTAACCATCAATAACCCTTGTTCACTGTTCATTCGCATGAAACTCTTTTCATAAACGACTTAGCAATTGGGCAATCGATAATTTTCTCACTTTTCTACAGAACAAATGTTTTATGAATTTATACAAAGTGAGGGCGTTCTTTCTAACGTAGCTGATAATATACTTGCACAACTTCCTACCTACCGTAGCTCTTAAAAATCTTTTCCTTATTATCAGGCTTACGGTCAAATCACGTTGAATAGACCTGTTCTCGCTCGTTCACCGAAGTTAAGCAACGTTGATTCTGGTCAGTACTTAGATGGGTGAACGCTTGGGAATACCAGGTGCTGTAAGAGAAATCGCTGAACCGAGTTCGAATTCCAGTTGAATACCCTGCATTCACTTAAGCACTAGTACTCTTGGGAAAGGTATTAATCCGTCCCTTCCCTCCAGTTATGGGTTAAATAAAAGAGTAAGACTTGGGTACCCTGATCTTAAAAAAACAAATCCCAATGAATCGTGAAAAGAAAAATGTTGTAAGAATAACCTTACCCAAAATCATTGGTTATGACCTTTAATGATCCCATAAGGATTGATAGGTCGTTAAGCCTAAAAAACAAACAAACAAAAACATATACTATTCTAGCTGAGTGGAGCTCAGAGCTAGTCTGACTTCTGGTGCGGTAGTCTCTGGGTAACTTCGGTATCTCTCGGTAATTTATGTATCAGTTCCGGTACTCTCCGATGACTCTAACGAATCATTACGATTACTCTCAAACCTCAACTCTCAAATACTGCTGTCTCTATGGCAGGGGTATATGTATTCTCAGTCGAGTCTATTATCATATACAAAAGGGAGATCCCACCACAATAAGAAATCGTAAGTATGTCTCGTTCGCTTCAAAAAATGTAAAAGAGAAAGAATAAATTTTCTTTAAAAATATTGTTCAGCTTTATGCTATATTTTTTTTAAAGAATAAGGAAACCTACGAATTAGGTTTGTTATCAAAGACTGTATTTAAACAAGTCAGTTAATTAAAATGTTATCAGATGGTTTGCGAAATTGAAAGAAACTTAGAGTTTGCAAATCTCATTAAAAAATGTCTGCGATAATTTTAACAGTATTAAATACTATGCGGATTTTAACAGGCGTCTACATGTTTCAAAAATATTCCAGCATTTAACAAATTTCAGAATTAGTTGGTTTGCGATGTTGGTTAATTTATCAACCTTGTTTGATACAAGATCATCAATAACTATAATCTTATTTCCATCTTATCATTCTGCAGCAAAGACGATTGAATTAGACTGAAATTTGAAAAATATAAAAAAATTGATAGACAGCGAACAGTTTTGATAAATTTATCGATACAATAAAACAAGTAATTCAAAAAAGTATTTATTAAAAAAAAGCTGAAAGAAATTTATCGATATTATTCTACTGAACACGTTCGAATTGTATATATTCATCTACAGACAGATCTGTTTCTTTTTTTTTTTTACAGCTCATCAGTACGGTTAGACATCCGATTGCTTTTAGCAAGTATTGAAACCCGACCGAATCGACATGGGCGCTAGGTAGAAGGAGGTAGACTTTTAGCGTGTTATATATAATGTAAACACACGCCAGTAGCTGAGAGTGTTCAGATTCATTACTGAATGAACGATGCTATTGTTTTTTCAAAGTCTACCATTATTCTAGAGTGCTCAGTCAGTGTGTGAGAGCGTATATATATATATATATATATATATATAAAACGTAGAATATTTGGTATTTTTGTCAGGGAAATTCCAATAGAGACAAACTCAAAGGAACTCACTGTTACTTTTTTTATTAAGTTTAACAGAGTAATATATTCTTGAAAAAATGTTTGGATATTCTACGAATCCATGAGTAATAAATATTTCTCAGAGCCAAACTGAGGAGTGGTTGCTTAGCTGCGAAATATCTCTTATCTATGGATTTGTAGAATATCAAAAACGTCTTCAGGAATATATATATATAGCAGATCATCAGTACGGTTAGTCATCCGATTGCTTTTAGCCAGGATTGAAACCCGACCGAATTGTCATCAGTCGGGAATTTTACCTCTCAGCTATGGGCACTCGGTAGAGGAATGTAGACTTTTAGCGGGTTATATAAAATGTAAACATAGGCCAGTAGCGGAGAGTGTTCTAATTCATTACTGAATGAACGATGAGTAGATGCTTGAGTAGCTACTGTTTTTTCAAAGTCTACCATACACCAGATTGCTCAATCAGGATGTGAGAGCGTAAATACGTCAGGAGGTAAACAAGTATATATATATATATATATATATATATATATATATATATATATCCGTGTGTATACGCGTTTAGACACCTCAATAAATGAATATTAATCAGGTGTGAATGGAACAGTGCTCAATGATGTATAACAGAGCAAAAATATATATTAATAAATATACATACTGTCTTATGGTTTACGCACGAATTTGAGTTTGATGCATATCACAGCAATCTTGTTTGCTACCATACTGTTTTTTTATTCTGGAGAAAATATAATAATAATAATAATAATAATATATGTGTATGCGTGTGTGTGTAATTAATTTGATTAAGATTCTATTGTCAAAAGAAAATCGGAGTTGCGTTTTTATTTTTCAAATATAAAGAGTGTTTTTGATATTTTTAACGTTAGTTGGTTTGATTCAGTGAACAAAGAACAAACTTGAAGCTTTATAAGGCACTTGAATTTTAGTCTTTTTGTGGCTAAGCCGCTGGGATTTGGATCTGCCTTTTGAGTACGAATGATTGCAATTAAGATTTCAGTTGTTATAATGGCAATTGAAATGCACGAGCTTTTTTGAAAACCGGGGCGAATGAACAAAAATAAACGCTATTCATAAAGATAATGACAATTCCTATTTTTTGTAATACTTGTGGGGGAAAGTTGAACATTATGTAGACAATACCCGTAGTTGAAAGCATAAGATTGCGTGAAAATATTAGGTTGTCCCAAAAGTTCGTAAACACTTGCAAAAATTGAATTTTTACTCTCCAAGTAATCTAAGGTTACCAGAACACACTTGCAAAAAATTGAAATTTTATTCGCAAAAACAACAAAAAGTATTGCTCAAAATAAAGACCATCATTTTCCAAGACTTTCTGCCATTGATCTACAAGCTTCCAGATCTGGTCGAAGTACCATTTAGCCGGCTTCGAATCAAAGAATTCTTGACATGCTTCCTCGCCTTCATCAAACGAGTCGGATGGGCGGCTCTTCAGAAAGTGTTGCATTGAGCGGAAAAGGCTGTAATCTGATGGAACACAGTCAGGACTGTAGGCTCGATGTGGCAGAACCTCAATGCCGTCCAGCTCTTCAAACTTGTCTTTGGTCATGCTGACGGTGTGTGGCTTGGCATTGTCCTGCATTGTCAAAGCGCGCTTTTGGTTTATCAGAGCCGGGTACATTTGATTCAACTTTTCGTATACCCGCTGAGATTGCTGGCAGCAAAGTTTGGCACTGATGGCACGACAATTTGGAACCAACTCAAAATGCACGATTCCTTCAAATTTCCACCAAACGCGCAATATGACTTTTTTGCCGAATCAATCTTGTTTTGGAACCGACGGTGTCTCTTACCCTTTCTGAACCCAGATAGACCCATTTCACAAGGGTTTACGAACTTTTGGGACAACCTAATATTTAGACTTAAGGTTTAAACCAACCATAGAATTTGATATTCCACTAAATTAAATAAACCGACCAACCGATATATTTATTTAAAAACGATCTCATTGATCGCTTTACAGAATTGTCAGTGTCCTTCTGTAGAAACACAGTTGAACTCCTGCAAAAATAACAAATTTTACAAAATTAAACCCATCCTCAAAGAATGGAAAAATGTTAAAATTTCCAATAGCAGAATGTCAAGTAGAGAAGTAGTAATGACTAGACTTCAAATAGGCCACACCGCTGTCACCTATTTACACCTACTAAAGAGTGAGGAGCTACCAATTTGCATTCCATGTCAGGATCTCTACACAGTGAAACATATACTAACAAGCTGCATAGAACTTGAGTAAATGCGCTTTAGATACTGTCAATTAAAACAATCTGAAAAACATCTTCAACAAAGCTGAACCTTTAGAATATCGAAAACCAAAAAAATAATATAATTAAAATATATTTGCAAAAGAAGATAGCATATAAGCATCGCACATCAAATCACAACACCTCTACATATATTTCAACAGCAATAGACTCACTAAAGATCAACAAGCCATTTCAACTGGATAATGAAGACGAATTGGCACCGACCTATTTTTGCGCTGATATTTATAAATTCCAACCAGTGTAAAGCAAAGTGCATCAAAATAATTAGCAACAAAATATTTCCGGGCAATACTTAGGGAGGTGACGTTACGGCAGTCGGTAACTAAATGAAATCGAGATGCCAGGTCAAGATGATCAACATTGCAGATTATTTAGATTTTGTCAAAGTTTCCTCGATATACGGTAGATGCACCAAACCATATATAGCAGCAATATTCAAAGCACAGACAATTTTTAACATAAATATAAAAGAGAAATTCTGGCACAAAAATGTCAAGCACGGAACAGATTTTCTAGTAGAAGATCAAATTATTTATTCAATATAATCTTAGAATATTTACATTATTCGGACTATTGTCCTCATGTTTGTTGCAATTTGTACGACGTTTAATAAGAGATCAATCTATTTGTCTATATTTCTGAGATGACGTAGTACCTACAGTATTTACATGATTCGGACTATTGTCCTCATCTTTGTTGCCATTTGTACGACGTTTAATAATAGATCAATCTATTTGTCTATATATCTGAAATGAGGTAGTATTTACAGTATTTACATTATTCAGACTATTGTCCTCATGTTTGTTTGCATTTGTACGACGTTTAATAATAGATCAATCTATTTGTCTATATATCTGAAATGAGGTAGTATTCACACTATTCACATTATTTGGACTATTGTCCTCATCTTTGTTGCCATTTGTACGACGTTTAGTAAGAGATCATTCTATTTGTCTATTTTTCTGAGATGAGGTAGTATTTACAGTATTTACACTATTTGGACTATTGTCCTCATCTTTGTTGCCATTTGTACGATGCTTAATAATAGATCAATGTATTTGTCTATATATCTGAAATGAGGTAGTATTCACACTATTTACATTATTCTGACAGTTGTCCTCATCTTTCTTGCCATTTGTACGACGTTTAATAATAGATCATTCTATTTGTCTATATAACTGAAATCAGGTAGTATTTACAGTATTTACATTATTCGGACTACTGTCCTCATCTTTGTTACTATTTGTATGATATTTCGGTGGTTTTATGCTCCGGTCTTCTTCAGGTGCTAGGAATTTCGAACCGAACCCTTTATTACTCATTTAAGGACGCATGGCCCAGTGAATATAGAAGTTGGTTAGTTCCTGTGACTTGATCCAATTAGTTGTGAGTTCAATACCAGGTTACAGCAGTGGTAAACAAGTAACTTACAGGGTCAGAGGGAGATAACTCATGGCTACCAAAAGTGGCACTACTACATAAGGAATATGTTATACCCCATTGATTGCAGTAAAATCTTTGGTTCGAAATTCCTAGCACCTGAAGAAGTCCGGAGCTTGTGGACAATAGTCCGAATAATAGAAACACTATAATCTTTCCACTTTATATATGGAGAGAGCTGATCATGTCTTAAGGTATACCAGGCCAATATCTGGTCATGGAACAGACGAATATGTCAAGAAATAAACATGTTTATCAGAAAGAATCAAGAAAATTATTTGTTGATCTTCAAGCTCAGAGCCTTTTACTTTTTTTTTTTAATCATCTCTTGTTTACGATCGAACTAGGCCTGCGAAATCTATTTTATAAACCGAAAACTAATACGCTACTTACACATCAGCACATTTTGATAATATCCATTCTTTATGGTTTCAACTTAACTGTCTGAAATATTTTGTTTCGGAAACCCATAAACGAATTTTCAATGTTTCCGTTCGAATGTGATTTCTTTTCTTTAAATAGCAAGAAAATGCCGGTATATTTTGTTTCTGGGCCTCTGAAACAATTTTCAGCATATCCGTTCAACAAGTAATAGTTTTTTTTTTATCGTTTTAAGGAAATGTAAAGTCTTTTAAAATACAGGATATAGATTTTTTTAAGTATATATCTGCAGAGTTGACATACATTTCGAAAAATAAATGATTCTGTTTTCCTATCTATGTGCTAAGTTCATTCATGACATACGCGATCATGGCTCACCATAACATCCATTTGTTGTATGTATAAGAAATTATGGTATATATGTATGTGTTTGTATATATATATATATATATATATATATATATATATATATATATATATATACTAGCAGTATAGCCCGGCGTTGTTCGGATCTAATGAAAGCTTTTATATATATATAGATATTATCGATTTTCTGCACTATTGTAAGAACTGCACTATTGAAACTTCTGAATATCATTTTTATGTCTTTGTCTATGAGTGTATCACATTTGATTAAAATCGAACAACTCCTTCTATAACCCGATTTTTTCGATTATCGATTTTCAACATTTATCGGGGGTGCCTCGACACAAAACCTAGCTAAAAACACTCACAGACGCTTATAGTATAACTGTGTAAAGAAAATTGGTTCAGCCGTTTCTGAGTCTATAGGTAACGGACACACACACACACATAGACAAAGTTTTATTTATAAATAAGTTTATATATATATATATATATATATATGAACCGCATTACAAATTTGCGAAATGCGTTTGTTATTTTTGGTAACTATTGCTGTTGCCTAGCGGAGATTTATGTCAACACAAAATAAAATCGTCGCTGATGGTGGATGTTATTGTGTTACCGTCTTAATAACCTCTCTGAAGTCGTCTCATGTGAGCCGAAAGGTTAGAAGAACATCAATAAATAATTACCCAAATATTGGAGAATTTTTGTCTTTATTTTCACCTGAAATTAAAGCCAAAATACGACGCTTAGAACGGCTCATGATTGAACATAATAGACATTCATTGTCTCTTATATTTAACAGTAGATGTTTAGAAAATTATTTGCTGCCTCGATACACTATATATATATATATATATATATATATATATATATATATGCTCTCGCTAGCAGATATAGTACTCTGGAGAAAGGGAAATTTCCTAAACAGTAGCCATTAACGATTTTATGCTAGCACATCACTCAATAAATCCTTGGCCTGACATATAGACAGCGCCACTATTAAAAATCATTTATAATTTTTTTAAGTTCTAACCTTCAAATGGTGCGTGACAAGATTTGGACCCAATCAAATCTTTAGTTTAAAAATTAGTTATTCAAGTGAAGCTACTGTTGGAAATTTCCAAAACAGTGGAAAATCTTAATTTCGTGTGTTGATAAAGCATTACTTTCTATGGGAAAAATGCTGTTCAAGCAAAGCAATGGCTTGATAAGTGTTGTTCGGACTGTGGTTCGTCTAAAACAATGGTTAAGAGGTGGTGTGTTGTCATTAAACACGGTCGTACAGACACAAATGCTGCTGAACGCTCAGGTCGCCCTAAAGGTCCTGGAAAAAAATACACAAAATCTTTTTTGCCGATCGTAAATTGTAGCTGCATGAGATAGCAGAGGAGTTAAACATATCAGAAGGTAGTGTATTCGCAATTTTGCATGAACATTTGTTAATGAGAAAGCTGTGTTTAAAGTGGGTGCCGCGTTTGCTCACAGTCGATCAAAAACGTCAAAGCGTGGATGAATCAGAGCATTGTTCGCAACAGTAACAATGCAAGAAGAAGAAGTTTCTGCGTAAATATGTAACAAAGGATAAAATATCTAACCAACACTTTGCTTCAAAGTAAAATCGGCAGTCAGCTGAGTGGGGAGCAGCAGATGAAAGCCGTCTAAAATAATCAAAGACGCAAACATCAGTAGGCAGGGTTTTGGCCTCTGTATTTAAGATGCACAAGACATTTTCTTTATCGACTATCCTGAGAAAGAAAGAGTCATCAATAGCGAATATTATATATCATTATTGGTTCATTTGAAGGAAGAAATCGCCAAAAAGCGGCCACAAATGAAAAAGAAAAAGATCTTTCACTCAGACAACTCACCGTGTCACAAGTCGATCTCAACGATTGCAAAAATTAAAAGATGAATTGCACTTCGAATTGCATCTGCATCTACCCTATTCTTCAGATCTAGCCCCCAGGGACTACTGTTTGTTTGCAGACCTCAAAAGAATGTTCAAGAGAAAGAGAGTTGGCTTCAATGAAGAAGTGATATCTGAACCTGAGGCGTATTTTGAGGCCAAAGAAAAATCGTTCTAAAAAAAAACGGCTATAGAAACGTTGGAATCAGTGTATCACCGTAGAAAAAGACGGTTGATGAATAAGGTCGAATTTTGTCTAAAAGTTGTTGTTTTCTCAATTAGGCACTGGATTTATTGAGTGAGGTGTTATGTTCTGCAGTTATCGTGTTAAACGCTCTCGATTCGTTTTCGGAATTGAATATTCTTAACGGCTGCCGGATTTACATCCGTGGAAACATTACACACTATGAAATCGGCCTTTCTCTGTCGAGCGCCAATAGCTTGGTCGGTGGAACTCCTAAGTACCTCCACTAAGTTGTTAAAAAAAAACAGCATAGTATGAATAAAAAAGACCCCAAACTTAATAAAAACTGTTTTCATAAAAAATGCTTCTTTTTTTTTTTTTTTTAATCATATCACCCCAAGCAAGGCAGTCCACTGCCACTATAGCGCAGGGGGTTACATAGAGCGATTGGGTATAGAAAATATCAGAGGGAGGGTGATAGACAAGTTAGGAGGTACGTAGGGAGAGTGTTGGAGGGAATGGGTGCGAGTTAGTGTGTTAGGAGGTGTCTATTGACCTTACATTTAAACTCCTGGAGGTTGTAGCCGTCGGGGAAGCTATCATACGGAAGACAATTCCACAGGCGGGAAGTGAGAGAAAAGAAGCTGTTGGAGTAGAAATTGCGGTTACATTTCGTCAGTTTCACTGTAAAGGGGTGGGACCTAGTTGCTAATCTAGTATCTCGTGCAGATTCACATCTAGGGGGCACCAGTGATTTAAGTTCATCCGAACAGAAGCCGTGAAAGTACTTATAGAAGAGGCACAGGGAAGCCACGTCACGCCGGTGAGAGAGTGACTGCAGGCGGTCAGCTAAGTCGGTATCGATCACATTACAGATTCTCCGTTGTATTTTGTCAAGAAGTCCGAGGAGAATAGCAGCGGCACCCGACCAGATGTGGCAGCATTATTCAATACACGGGTGGATGGTAGATTTATATATGTGCAGGATAGATTCAGGCGGAAAGAGGAAATATCAAATTAATTTTTTAATTAATTTTTTAAAAATTTTAATCGGTTTTAACCCGTTCCAAATTTTGGTAAAAATTGTTTTGATTTAAGTGAGCGGATAACCTAATCGTTACAAGAGTTTAGAATGGAAAATATAATATTACATAACTCAGTTTGTTTTTTTTCCGGTGACAAACACATTAATTTGGAAATTCTTGCAAAAATCAAATAATTGTCAGATTTTTATAAAACTTTCAGTACTTATTCACAAATGAATGATACTATTTTTTAAATAAATATTTTTAATTTTTTTGTTTATAAAATACTTTTTTTTACATCTGTTATCCCCTCCGCGTAAATTCATGAAATATTAAGAAATTAAATTTGGTTGCGAAAATCGGTTTCATTAATTAAACGCAAAAACTTGCTTCTATTCCGAAAATCTGCTCCCAATAATAAAATAAAAAATGCAATATAACTAAGACATTGTTTAATTTGATAAGCTTGAATAAATGATATAAATCAAGGATATTATAGCCTAAAGAAATGCTTTCGATTTCATTTTTTAATTAAAATAATTTATAAAAATAATGTCACAGATGTATATTTTAATTTGCAAGATCTTTAAAACCGAGAAATAAATTTTGTTTACAAATGTGTCGCTGCAAAATAATCGAAAAATCTCAAAATTAAAAAAAAAATCTCAAAATTTTAGATTCTAATCAAATAATTTATGTTTGAAATACACCAGAATATTTTACTTACAGGATGTATTAAATTTAGTAATTTAGCTTTCAACTGAAAGTAAAATAAAAGTTTCAAGACAAGTTTCTGTAATTAAAATGTGGTTCTAAGCTCCTAAAAACTGCAATCTCCCGATCAGTGGCCTTTATTCCGGATATTGTTAATTGTCATAAGCCTAACAGTTGCTACCACTCCGGCTTAGGCTAAACCTGGGATCAACTGCTATTAAGAAATGGTTCTAAGCTCCTAAAAACTACAATCTCCCGATCAGTGGCCTTTATTCCGGATATTGTTAATTGTCATAAGCCTAACAGTTGCTACCACTCCGGCTTAGGCTAAACCTGGGATCAACTGCTATTAAGAAATGTTTCTAAGCTCCTAAAAACTACAATCTTCCGATCAGTGGCCTTTATCCCGGGTGTTGTTAATTGTCATGCCCCTAACAGTTGCTACCACTCCGGGTCAGGGTAAACCTGGGAATAACTGTAACTAAGAGGTGGTTCCACGCTCTTGAACACTTCCAATCTTCCAATCAGAATCTTTGCTGTTGAATGTAATCTATCATCATATCCACAACTATGAGAGAGAAATCAAGACAAGTTAGGCCTCCATGAGTTCAACTGCTTATTTGAATGGAAGCATAATGAGAATTGGTGTGGTTTAAAAAAATAAAATTAAGAACTAAGAGTAGAAAAGAGAGAAGAGCGATGCTGTTTTGCATGAATTATTGTCCCGTGAAAGAACAAAGAAACGCAAATAGATAATTATGAAATTGTTCAATCTAAACAAAGTCAGTGCTTCATGGATGCGAATATTTACAATATTTCTCTTTTACATTAATGTAATTACTAGAAAATAATTTTCTTGATAAAAATAATAATAATACTAAAAATATTAATATAATAATAATAATAATAATAATAATAATAATAATAATAATAATTATATTTGAATAAATGTGCTAAAGCTACAGTTTTATGTGGATCAATACAAGAAACATCCACAATTAGCTTAGACCCTGCTGTAACAATAAAAGAATTGAAACCAGAAGAAGCTTATAAATACCTAGGTGTAAATGAGAGCGAAAACATTCACCATAAAAAAATGAAAGAAATAGTGCGTAAAGAGTACTCTAGAAGGCTACGAATGATATTAAAAACTGAATTAAATTCACAGAACAGAGTTATGGCCATTAATAGCCTTGCAATCCCAGTTGTCCAATATAGCTTCAACATCTTAAACTGGACTCTAAACGACACCAGGCGAATGGATGCTAAAACAAGAAAGCTTCTTTCTAAGCATAAGATGCATCATCCAAAGGCTGATGTAGACCGTCTATACATACCCCGTAAAGAAGGTGGAATGGGTCCTTATTCAGCTGGAATTGTCATACAAGACAACAACTATTGGCTTACTAACATACATAGAAACAACAAAGGATTAGATGATACAATTAGTAAGGCAACATGAAGAAAGAAAGAAAAAAATATTCAATAATAAAAGAAGGCAGTAAATACAAACAAGATTTACAGTTAGTAGATTCTGTAGAAAAGCAAAACAGAAGCCAAGAACCAACTATTGCGGCAAAAAATATGAAAATGAAAGCCAAAGAAAAAGCTCTTGAAAAGATGAAACAGCGCTGGCAAGACAAACCTCTGCATGGCCAATATCCAGTACGTGCCAATAAATCCACTGTTGACAAAGGTAATACTCATCGATGGTTACGTGCATCTGGATTAAAGTCTGAAACTGAAGGATTTATACTTGCAGCACAAGACCAAAGTCTTTTCACGAGAAACTTTCAGGCAAATATTATGCATAATAATATGGATCCAAAATGCAGGTTTTGTGATAAACATCAAGAAACAATAGACCACCCAATCTCAGGCTGTTCTGTGCTTGCCCAAAACGAATATAAAAATCGCCACGATAGAGTTGGGCAATATTTACATTGGACAATGTGCAAACATTATGGAAAAGCTGTAAACAAACACTGGTATGAACATCATCCAGCACCGGTTACAGAAATAGAAGATGTAACCATTCTATGGGATTACACCATCTACACAGACAGAAAAATTGAAGCAAACAGGCCAGACATTATTGTTAAAAACCAGAAGGAGAAAACTTGTCTATTAATTGATATGGCTTGTCCAGCGGATTGTAACATAGCAATCAAGGAATTTGAAAAACTGTCAAAATATAAAGACCTGGAAATTGAAATAGAAAAAATGTGGAAATTGAAAACAAGAGTTGTGCCAGTGATAGTAGGTGCACTTGGAATGATAAAAAATGGAACAAAACAACACATTGAAAGAATCCCTGGAAACCCCAGCTTAAGAGATATACAAAAAATTGTCTTATTAAGTACAGCCCACACACTAAGGAAAACTTTATCTATGTAATGCTGAGGATGATAGGGAAGATAGAAAAACATGAAATGGAGCCATAACAACACGCCACTACCTGCCTTAGGTCTCCCCGCAGACTTGGTTGGTAGTGAGACCAAAGCAGAAATCGAAATATGATGAAAAATGACATAATAATTATTATTATTATTATGATTATTATCATGTCATTTGTTATCATATTTCGATTTCTGCTATGGTCGCACGACCAACCAAGTCTGCGGGGAGACCTAAGCCAGGTCGTGGCATGTTGTTATGGCTCCATTTCATGTTTTTTCTATCTTCCCCATCATCCCTAGCGTTACACAGACAAAGTTCTCCTTAGTGTGTGGGCTCTACTTAATAAGACAATTTTTGGTATATCTCTTAAGCTGGGGTTTCCAGGGATTTGTTCAGTGTGTAGTTTTGTTCCATTTTTTATCATTCCAAGTGCACCTTCTATCACACGCACAACCCTTGTTTTCAATTATTATTATTATTATTATTATTATTATTATTATTATTATTATTATTATTATTATTTGATTCATGTAAAATGCGTAAAATTGTGCAGTATTTTCTCAAGGAATGAATTCAACCGTCACTGTTTGAACTTTTATCCTTGAAAACGATATATATATATATATATATATATATATATATATATATATATATATTTTCTAAACATATGCTGTTAAATATAAGAGTCAATGAATGTCTTTTATGTTTAATCATGAGCTGTTCCAAACGTCGTATGTTTGCTTTAATTTCAGTTGAAAATAAAGAAAACATTCTCCAACATTTGGATAATTATTTATTGATTTTCTTCTAAGCTTTCAGCTCACATGAGCCATCTTCAGAGAGGTTGTTTGAACTGAAATATTATAACATCCACCATCAACGACGATTTTATTTTGTGTTGACATAAAACTCCGTTTGGTAACGGCAATAGTTACCAAAAATGATAGCGCGAAATGACAACAAAACCATGTAGTCAAATGCAATGTAATCTGTTATGTCCGGTTTTAAAGTTGATTTTATTGAGTGTTAAAACTTTAAAAACTTTTGCTTCGAGCTGACCGCCTGCAGTCACTCTCTCACCGGCGTGACGTGGCTTCCCTGTGCCTCTTCTATAAGTACTTTCACGGCTTCTGTTCGGATGAACTTAAATCACTGGTGCCCCCTTGGTGTGAATTTGCACGAGATACTAGATTGGCAACTAGATCCCACCCCTTTACAGTGAACCCGACGAAATGTAACCGCAATTTCTACTCCAATAGCTTCTTTTCTCGCACTTCCCGCTTGTGGAATTCCCTTCTGCATGATAGCTTCCCTGACGGCTACAACCTCCAGGAGTTTAAATGTAAGGTCAATAGATATATTCTAACACACTAACTCGCTCCCATTCCCTCCAACACTCTCCCTACTTTCCTCCTAACTCGTCTATCACCCTCCCTCTGACATTTCCTATACCCAATCGCTCTATGCAACTCCCTGTGCAATAGTGGCAGTGGACTGCCTTGCTTGGGATGATATGATTAAAAAAATATATATACTGGGTAGTGAGTGACTGTTAAATAATTTCTGTTTAAGTATATTTATTAACATACACTTAATAATATCAGCACTTAATGTGACATATCGTTAATTCATAGAAAATATAATATTAATGGTCTTCTACGCAAGCTCTGAGGTTATGGTATAACTAGACAATTGTTCGACCTTATCCAGTCATTCTTCTTAAATCGCGCAATGAAGGTAGTATTGAACGGTCATGTCTCCCAATACTATAATACCAACGCCGGTGTCCCTCAAGGCTCTATTCTAGGTCCTATGCTTTTCCTTATCTACATTAACGATCTCTCAGTTGTAATAAGATCCCAAGTCGGCATATACGCTGACGGCACTACTGTTTACTCTAGCGTCGATCAATAATCTGCTGAGACTGACAAAGAAAAACTCGCTGCCGAGCATGTAAATGACCTCCAATCCGTGGCGGACTGGGGTAAGAAATGGTTCGTGAATGAAGCTGCTTTCTATTAACCATCACAGACAATCACTCTTAACCCCATTAGCATAGATCAGGCTAGTCTCCCTGAAAGTAAAACACTGCGCCTCCTCGGCTGAACTCTCTAAACAGATCTCAAGTGGAATGACTATATAGAATCCATAGCTGAATCCGTTGCTAAGAAGTTCGGTTCTCTGTGTAGAGCCAGGAAGTTTTTACCGTCTGAAACAATCTTGCGCATATATAAATCTACCATCCACCCGTGCATTGAATAATGTTGCTATATCTGGTCGGGTGCTCCTGCTATCCATCTAGGTGTCCTTGACAAAATCCAACGGGAAATCTGTTATGTGATCGATCTCTACTTGGCAGCTCAGATACAGTCACGTTCTCACCAGCGCAATGTCACTTCCCTGTGTCGCTTTTACAAATACTTTCACGACTTCTGCTCCGATGAACTTAGCTCACTGGTACCCCCTATATATGAATTTACTCGATCCACAAGATTAGCAACTAGGTCCCACCTTTTTACTGTGAAACCAATAAAATTTAAACGCAAATTCTACTCCATTAGCTTCTTTTCTGGCACTTCCCGCCTTTCTACTCTTAGTTCTGTGGAATTCCCTTCCATTTACTTGCTTCCTCGACAGCTACAGTCTCCAATATATAAATATATATATATATTAGTTAGTTTTGTTTTGTTTCGTAATTAAATTAGACCAGTACACAGTTGTATTAAAAACCGTTCAATACATTTATATTAGATTACCTTTTATTATTTTTCATTTAGAAGTGAGTTATTTCGGCAACCTAGGTTTCAACCTTTCGGTCTCTATGGGCGATTTACAATAACTGACTTTTCCGTTTTTCAAACGTACGAACAGGGACTTTTTACGAACGCTCGACTGGAATTTTTAAACAACCGAAAAATTTACAAAATTAGAGAGTTATTCAATCTTAAAACACTTTAATCCATTTTTTAAAGATCCCAGTATGTATTTATAGGATCATACAAACAAACATGGATATAACTGTTATCCTCACATGAGAGTTGTTCGATCGTACTGATTCAATCCCAGCATCCAGTCCTACTTGAATTTCCTAAAAGTTGTGTTCATGCAACAGGGGTTAAACCTCCGTAAATCGCTTCGACTGGCGAGCTAATCAGGTGAGGATAGTCGACAGATCCAAATTCAGCATAATTTCGTGTCTGTCAGTCGTATTGTTCGTGAAGTATGGTTCCAGGCGGAGTGGGCGGATTTGATATCTAAACTTATTTATAAATGGAACTTTGTCTGTGTATGTGTGTGTGTATGTGTGTGTGTATGTGTGTGTCCCCGTTACCTATAGACTCCAAAACGGCTGAGCCGATTTTCTTGAAAATTTACGCAGTTGTACTATAAACGACTGCGAGTGTTCTTAGCTAGGTTTTATGTCGAGGTACCTCCAATAAATATCGAAAATCGATAATCGAAAAAATCGGGTTATAAAAGGAGTGGTCCGATTTTAATCATATTTGATACACTCATAGACAAAGACATAAGAAACGATATTCAGAAGTTCAAGGTTGCAGTTCTTACAATAGTGCAGAAAATCGATAGTATATATATATATATATATATATATATATATATATATATATATAAAGGTAAGATGTTTGTGTGTGTGTGTGCGTTAATCTGTCTGTATGTCCTTTATACAAATCCACAATTTTATCCGATTCTCACCCAACTTCACACAAATATTCTTTCGGCTGAGTCTGAGTTCCAGGACCATAGATTAGCTTTAAAGCTTTCATTACCCCCGAGCAACGCCGGGCTACACTGCTAGCAAGGAATAAATAAACTTTGATGTTTTAACACTCAGCGGTTATACAGATTTCACAGTCTATTATAGAATGATCTAGTGTGCGATGCTTATTCTTCTTCTTCTATGTGCCCTGTCCCTTCAGGACGTAGGCGATCATGGCTTTTCACATCTCCTTGTCCCTGGTGGCTCTTAGCACGCTTTCTCCTGTTTCACCATGTAACCCTCGTTCCGTCATCTACCTGACAGGTCCTTCAAATATGTTATCCACTGCTTTTCTGTCTTTTTCCCTCTATCTGCCCTGTTAGTAACATGTTCTCCAAGCCATCCTTCCTCATTGCATGTCCCAGGAACTTCAGTTGTCTGTTCTTGATACTCAGTATTAATATTCTTTTCGTCTCCATCCTTTCTAAAACCTCATCATTGTTCACATGCTCGATCCAAGATATCCGCATCATCCTTCTGTAGAACCACATTTCAACTGCTTCAAATTTTTCCTTCATCTTCTAAGATATTGTCTAACATTCACTGCCATATTGAAGAACCAACATCACATAGCAATCCAGTACTCTCTTCTTTGTTTCTAGCGATATTATCCTGTTTCTTAATACTTTACTTAACTTCTGGAATGCTACTTTCGCCATGCCAATTCACCTTCAAATCTCAGTGTCACACTTTCCGCCTTCTGTTAGAACACTTTCTAGGTATTTAAATTTTTGTACTCGCTTATGATTGGCATTTTGGGCTGCCCTTTTTGCTGATGACTATGCATTCGGTTTTCTTGCAGTTTATTTGTAGTCTTTTCTTTTCACTCCCTTCAGCTTCCATCTGTAGGAAATCTTGAAGTTTACTTTCTGTGTCTGTTTTCGGCACTGTAACGCTAGCGATAAATTTAGCAATTTTCCATGAATGGGTTTGTGGTGTTAGTAAAAAGAAAGCATTGCTTATAAATACGAATACGAAGAAATCGAAAAGAGCCATGATCCTCAGCATCGTAAAGAAACACAATACATAAGAAGATATTTTTGTGCAATCCCCTAGGCCATATTAAATAACATCGAAGTCAACGTTCCTGAAAAAGCCGCCAGTAAAACCGAACCCCTTTGTTCGGTCCGGAATCAATCAATTTATAAATAAAGCCAGTAAAACAAACAGCAAGAAATTACTTTTATTTTTTTATTCTTCATCCAAGATATTTTTTCCCATTGGTTTTATTGAACTCGGGCACACAATATGGAAAATATGCCAATGCGACTCATAAAAGATATTTTAGAGGGCCACAAAGAAAGAAATAATAGAAAAATCGCACACTTGTTTTTTTACTGGCCAGAGAAATTTGCAAATCGAATAATAGAATTAAAAAATTATCCGATCAAAGTGTAATTCAATTGTGATTTTAGTTTGGAGTGAAACATAATTTAAGTGAATCGTTATAAATCGATCGTTAATTGAGCGCACAATATATCGGCTTTTACCCCGATTATATTTATAGTATAATAATGAATTTTACATAAAAAAAAATTCTGTCACTTTTGGTGCAATTTCTTTTCTTATAGATATAAATTTAGCTGTTATTTTTGCTCAGCTGTTTGTAGATTCTGTTCATATATACAAGAATAGGCAAAGAGGCTGAGGCAAATATATATCCGATTAAATGACATGGACCAGTAAAGAATCTATCTGTACATACTTTATATAATATAATTATATAGTTATGTATCATTTTTACATTGCGACATGGAAATTTCTATGTTTCGAGATAGGTTCTCATCATCAGGCAATGTTGGCGTGGTTGTGCAGATGATTTACATTTAAATGACAAAATCTTTTGGTTTGCTGTGAATATATGTGGGTGTTTTTTGTGATTAATCAGAATGGAGATTCACTTTGGGGTTTGACCCCCCAAAGAATACATGCTAACCAACCTTTTTCCCTCTTTCCTCTTTCCTTTATCCTCAATTCTATTTTTTCCTTGTTTGTTTCCCTTCCTAAATGTTTTACCTCCCGTTAATGTGATCTTATCGTTCCCTTCACTTGGAACCATGTACATATTTTATATCTACATGCATGTCATATCTATCTATCTATCTATCTATCTATCTATCTATCTATCTATCTATCTATCTATCTATCTATCTATGTTAATTATGTCATTATCTATCTATCTATCTATCTATCTATCTATCTATCTATCTATGTTAATCATGTCATTATCTATCTATCTATCTATCTATCTATCTATCTATCTATCTATGTTAATCATGTCATTATCTATCTATCTATCTCTCTATCTCTATCTTAATCATGTCTATCTATGTTAATCATGTCATTATCATATCTATCTATCTATCTATCTATCTATCTATTTATCTATCTATCTATCTATGTTAATCATGTCATTATCTATCTATCTATCTATCTATCTATCTATCTATCTATCTATGTTAATCATGTCATTATCTATCTATCTATCTATCTATCTATCTATCTATCTATCTATCTATGTTAATCATGTCATTATCTATCTATCTATCTATCTATCTATCTAATTATAGTGTTACGAAAATTCCGATTTAAAAGACACTATTTCTAAAAGTATGCTAATTACAAAGGAGAGCAAATAATATTTATTTAAAATCTATAATATTAGTATGTTATAACATCATTACAATGTAGCTAGCTTGTCCCAATAGCTACATTGTAGTGATGTCTAAAAATACTTACGGTATAAATTTTAAATATTATCTCTCTCCCTCTCACTCTTTCTCTCTCTCTCTCTCTCTCTCTCTCTCTCTCTCTATATATATATATATATATATATATATATATAGTGTAACGGTTGTTACAATGGTTTATAAAAGCATAGTATCACTACATAAGAATCTTCGCGTTTCGAAGCTATGTTTGCTCCTCATCTGGTGATAAGTTGAAAAAAAAACTACGTGTTTCATAAGTTTCTTACACGATATATATATATATATATATATTGTTTAAGACTTAGATTTTGATCATAATATGGTTAGACCAGTACACATTTGTATTAAACATGTTCGATACAATTATATTGTGGAATTTTGAATATTTTCCATTTTTAAACGAGATTTTTCGTTAAACTAATCTAAGTAAGTCCATGAAAATTTATCCTACCCATCGGGAGTAAAATTGGAGAAAATGGACCATATTGATGGCTGAATATCGGTTTTTGATCAGATTCGGGTGTATCAATTTCCGATATCGGGAAAATGATTCGTCTGAAAATATCTACTTATGTTTGAGACTAAAAACTATAATTTTACCAAGTTAGAGCAACTTCTGCAGCAAGTACCATGGTAAAAGGGCTGAAATCCTCTTCATCATCAGACCTAATGGAATATCGGGTTATCGAGTTCCGATATCGTGTAGAAATCCGAAATAATAAGTAACCCATAACCTGACCGGAAGCCTAAAGAACATTTGTGTAAAGTTTGGCGAATAAAAATTTTTGGCGAATAAAAATTTTGGATTTGTATAATGGACATACAGACAGACAGACAGATAGACAGACCCACACACACAAACATCTTGCCTTTTATATATATATTTGTATATATATATTCATTTTCATTTTCTGTCTATCTATTTACATGTCCTATCTATTTATATCCGACTTTTCATATGCATTTTTCTATATATTTTTCTAATTGATCAATCTTTCTATATCCGTCACTCATTACCATGTCATCCATATCTAAATAAAACATTGGCTTTTATTGTTTTTCGAACTGATTTTATTACAACTAAAAAATCCGATTCAAAGGTAGTGAACATCAAAGTGTGCACTCTGCTCGCAATAATACAAATTTAAACCCATTATATCGAAGTTTCTGGAATCATTGTTGCTGCAGATTTGTCAAACTTGAAACGGTGCATTTACATATATAAAATAAGAAAACAACTTTTTTTAGAGGCGTTGTTGTATATGCTTATAAAATGAGGGCACCTCGGCGTGGTGTAATGGTTAACAAGCTCGTATCGATAGAATCATTATAACTGAGTAGTGAGTTCGATCCTCACTGGGTATCCCCTATTTTTGGCCGTGTGTCACGTCTAAGCTACGCTTACAAAATCACCTTCCTTCAGTTTTAGGGGTTGGGCGCAGAGCTAACAACCCTGCCCCATTTCGTGCACCTCGGCATGGTGTAATGGTTAACAAGCTAGTATTGTTAGAATCATTATAACTGAGTAGTGAGTTCGATTCTCACTGTGTACCACCTACTTTTGACCGGGTGTCACGTTTAAGCTACGCTTACAAAATCACCTTCTTCCAGGTTTGGGGGTTGGTCGCAGAGCTAACAACCCTGTCCCATTTTGGGCACCTCGGCGTGGTGTAATGATGAGAAAGCTCGTATCGCTAGAAGCATTATAACTGAGTAGTGAGTTCGATTCTCACTGGGTATTCCATACTTTTGGCCGTGTGTCACGTCTAAGCTACGCTTAGAAAATCACTTTACTCCAGGTTTAGGGGTTAGACGCAGGGCTAACGACCCTGCCCCATAAAAAACAATTTGTTACGGAAACAGCAAAAACGCTGCCCTACACACCATTCGATGAGACGGAAAAGTTTTATTCATAATATGAAATGAAAGGTTCATTATTTAAACATCTTCAGAATGCATTATACTATTTTAAATTTTAATAACGTTCGGTTATTTAAACGAAACTTTTAAAGATAATGCCACTGAATTTCTTATTTATATCTGTACTAGCAGTATAGCCCGGCGTTGCTCGGGTGAAATGAAAGTTTTAAAACGAATCCATGGTCCTGGAGCTCAGACTCTTTGGACATTGGCACGAAAGACTAAAAAGCAATAGTTGTTTCCAGTTAAAGCGAAACCGTAGACTGAAAGAAAAATGAATGGATGTAAATCAAATAAGTTTGTTTCGTCGTAAACTGAATTTTGAAGGCTAAATAAGTCCTCTGAGTAAATGGTATCATGGCTGAGAGTAACAACTACTTACTTAGATCCACACCCGAAGCAAAAACTAAAATAAAAGGGCTGAAAAAATTCAGACATACAGGCAGATAAACAGACACACACACAAACATCTTACCTTTTATATATATATTATCGATTTTCTGCACTATTGTAAGAACTGCAACTTTGAAACTTCTGAATATCGTTTCTTATGTCTTTGTCTAAGAGTGTATTTGATTAAAATCGGACCACTCTTTTTATTTTCCAGTTTTTTCGATTATCGATTTTCGATATTTATCGGGGGTACCTCCACACAAAACTTAGCTATGAACACTCGCAGACGCTTATAGTAAAACTGCAAATTTTCAAGAAAATCGGTTCAGCCAGTTCGGAGTCTATAGGTAACGGCTACACACACACACACACACAGACTCACCTTTTTTTTTTAATCATATCACCCCGAGCAAGGTGGTAATACCACTGAAGCGCAGGGGGCTACGTAGGAGTGAAAAGATTGGAAACGAGAAAGCCGGAGACCACATCCTAAACAGGGAACAAGGGATGAGACTCTTCACCTGTTCAATAGACGTGGGTGGAGTGTGAACCGAGCGATAGTTTAGTCTATCTACTCCAATCGAGGAAAAATAAATAAATAAATAAGTGAAAAGAATGTAGAAGAGAACGCCGAAAATCACATCCTAAGCAGGGAAAAAGGGATGAGCCGCTTTACCTGTTCAATAGACGTGGGTGGTGTGTGAATACACACAGACAAAGTTCCATTTATAAATAAGTTTAGATATATATATATATATATGATGATTTCAAACGTAATTTCCGTAGTAACCCTTTTTTTTAACCCCACTTTATTTATTTTAAACACTTTGTATTGGATGTGCGTTTTGTTGTAAGAGATACTAGCATGATAACCCGGCGTTGCCCGTGCAACTCAGAACATCTTAATTTCTTCAGCGGATGAAACAAGTACGTTTAAATTCGCTGCAGACACTTAAAATATTATCGATGTATATAACAGGCAATCTGTGAGTCAGTGTATGACTTTTCCCTATGCACGACTACATTTTTTAATATTTCTTTTGTTTCAAAATTACGGGGAAAAATACTGACATTTTTGTTGACTAAATGATTTTTTAAAACGTTGGAATATTTAATATATTAAATATAACGGCTCATTTTTTTTTTTAATAAAAGAATATTTTAGTTTCTGTGACGTAATCTAGCAACCATCTTAGATCATGGAGGTTTTACGGAGCAAATGTAAACAATCTGCACCATTGGCCAAAAAGTGCGAAAGGGAAAATTGCTGAACTTAAACTCAAAAATATGTGTCGACCTGACTTTCCTGCAGATATGTTTCCCTAGAAAGTTTGAATGGCGTAGCTTAAAAATGTAGGCGTGCATAGGTAACAGTCACATACAGACTCACAGATTGCCTTTTATATGTATATATAGATAAACTCAAAAATAGATCAGTTCAGAATCAGAATTTGGAGATCTAAGTTTGAATTCCAGTTGAATTCGTTATATACACTTCAGTCAGTCAGTTAAGTGCCATACGTGAAACACGCTTGGGCGATCATGTCTCGAAAGAGACATGACTGACTGAGCAGAATATTATCCCGCAGTAGGTTGCCATTGCTTTCTGCGGTAGACTGGTTGCCGACCAAGTCTATAGAACCCAATCTGTCCTGTTATTTGACTCATAGCTAGAGGTGGAAAGAGATGTATTATATTATTTAGTAGTAATTAGTGGGGGATCAGTTTATTAATTCATAACAATAGAAAACTGATCCCCCACTTTATGCCCAGTAGAAGCTTTAATCGTGTTTCGTCACTATTATATTCAGTCAGTCAGTTAAGTGCTATACGTGAAACACGCGTGGGTGATCATGTCTCGCAGATTATCCCGCAGTAGGTTGCCATTGCTTTCTGCGGTAGACTGGTTGCCGACCAAGGCTATAGAACCCAATCTGTCCTGTTATTTAACCCATAACTGGAAGGAAGAGACAGATTAATATCTTTCCGAAGGTTATTTGCGCGTAAGTGAATGCAATGAATTCGGCTGGAATTCGAACTCGGCTCCCCGATTTCTCGTTCCGAGCCGATATACACTGTAACAAAAAACCTTATAAAATCTTTACCATATACACATAACCTTCAAGATAATAATTACTCCTGTCATTTTATCCAGGCGTCTGGGCACAATTTTTGGCTGACCTTTCAGCCATTTCGGTGTGTCGATCTGACAAGGTGAGTGTTCGACTTGGCAGTACAGATTGGCTGGTGTGCCTTCCAGTCACACGGAGCCAGGCTTACGAAGAAAGGCGACACCGTTTTCATTGCCAGAATTAGTGTTCAAACGCAGAAAAAAAATCTGATTACGTCTACGTGTCAACTCAAATAGTAATCGTCGTCCAAACATCAAAGCCCTCATATATATATATATATATGTGTGTGTGTGCATGTATGTACTTTGTGTTTCGATATTTGTCTATGGTTTATATATGCAACCAGCCTTTTAAGTAGGTAAATCGGTTTAAAATTTTTGCTCTCTTGTCCTTCTCAGTCTGTGTGTCCCCGTCATTCAGTCTCTATCTATGCATCTCTATATCCCTCACTGCCTGTCTCTATCTCTGCCTCACTCTTTCTTTTTTCTGTCTGACTCTCTCCTTCTCTCTCTGCCATCGCTACATAATCTCACTTTCTATCTCTGTCTGAGACTACCAATCTATCTTTCTTTCTCTGTCCATCACTCTTTATAATTCTATCTCTCTGTCTCTGTTTCCAAATCTGTAGTACTCTAGTGTCTCTGTCTGAATCAGTTTGTCTATCTTTCTGCCTTTCTCTCCCCTCACCGATGTTTGTGCGACTCTGCCTGTTTATGTCTCTTTCTGTGTGTCTGTGTATGTCTGTCTGTTTATAACCTTCTCTTTTTCTAAATCCGTACCCATCTCTCTTGTCTGGCTGTCTGTCACCATCTCTGTATCTTTATATATATATATGTATCTCTGTATCTTTATATATATATATATATATATATATATATCTTTCACGCTTTCTGGATCTCTCTATTTCCTTATCTCTACCTCGCACTATATTCTTTTCTGTATCTCTAGCTCTTTCTTTCGGTTTGTGACTACCTAACTCTCTCTGTTTGATACTCTACTTCTCTCTCTCTCTCTCTCTCCCTGTGTCTCTCTCTCTCTGTTTTTCTCTCTCTCTCTCTTTGCCCGTGTATGCATGTTACACCAACATGAATCTGAATACAGATCAACAGATCAAAGTACATATTAGTATGTCAAAAAAGTATTTATATACCCTACTACCTCAATAGGGTGTGCTTTGTGGTGCTGTAGATATCAGCTCGGAACGAGAAATCGGGGAGACGGGTTCGAATTCCAGTTGAATTTCTTGCATTCACTTACGCACAAATAACCTTGGGAAAGGTATTAATCCGTTTCTTCCCTTCAGTTATGGGTTAAATAACAGGACAGATTGGATTCTAGAGTCTTGGCTGGTAACCAGTCTACCACAGAAATTAATGGCAATCTACTTCGGGATAATCTTTTGCCCAGTCAGTCATGTCTCGAAAGAGACATGATCACCCAAGCGGGTATCACGTATGGCACTTAACTGACTAACTGAATATAACAGTTGGAAACATAACTAAAACTTCTACTGGGCATAAAGTGTGGGGGTAGTTTTCTATTGTTACGAAGTATTAAACTGATCCCCCACTAACGATACTTAATATAATAATGTTATATAATCTATCTCTTCTCCCTCCAGCTATGAGTTAAATAGCAGGACAGATTAGGTTCTATAGCCTTGGTCGGCAACCAGTCTACTGCAGAAAACAATGGCAACCTACTCCGGGATAATTTTCTACCCAGTCAGTCATGTCTCTGTCGAGACATGATTGCCCAAGCGTGTATCACGTATGGCACTTAACTGACTGACTGAATATAATAGTTGAAAACATGATTAAGATTTCTACTGGGCATAAAGTGGGGGGTCGGTTTTCTACTGTTATGAAGTAATAAACAGATCCCCCACAAAATGTAATGTAATCTATCACTTCTCCCTCCAGCTAAGAGTTAAATAGCAGGACAGACTGGGTTCTATAGCTTTGGCTTGCAATCAGTCTACCAGAGAAAGCAATGGCAACCTACTGCGGGATAATCTTCTGCACAGTTATGATAATATTCTGACCAGTCACTCATGTTTCTTTCGATACATAATCACCCAAGTGTGTATCACTTATGGCACTTACTTGACTCCATCAGTGGAATAAAATGTGACACAAGTTCGGGTTTTAAATGAGAAACACCATCGCCTAGGCTCGGGCCACTGGTTAATGTTTACCCGGCCCCCGCTGATGCAGTTACTGGGTACAAAGTTTATCAGGACTGGTCAGAGCATATTTAATCTTGTCTTACTTCATTTCATAAACCCAAAATTTCTAGCACCTGAAGAAGGCCGGAGCATACAACGGCCCAAACGTCATACAAAATAGCACCAAAGTGATGACAATAGTCCTTTCTTTCGTAGCTATTCTTTTTCTAGCTGTATATCTTAATAGTTTTTCCACCAAACATATATTCAAGTTAGTTTTTTTATGTTATTGCATTGTGGTGCAGTGGATATCGGCTCGGAACGAAAAATTGGGGAGGCGAGTTCTAAACCCAGTTGAATATATTTGTCTTACTTACGTTCAAATAACCTTGAGAAAGATATTAATCCACCCATTCCTCCATCTATGGGTTAAATAACATGACACGTTAGGTCTAACAGCCTTTGCTGGAAACCAGTCTACCAAAGAATATAATTGCGGCCTACGACGAAAAATATTTTGTCATGTCTCTTTTCAGACATGATCGCCCAAGTGTGTATAATATATGGCACTTAACTGAATAACTGTGTAGGATATATTTTGCTCCTGTCCTACTAGACTTCAATATGGACTGTGAGTATCTCATTTACTAAGTTCTTTTACCTCATTAATGAATTTCAATTCTCCATCCCAGATGTTAAGATTTAATTTCCTGTTTTTTTTAAATGTCATGCTCGGTCAATAGTCTCCGCACCATCCATCTGTAGAACCACATTTTCTTGTTTGAAGTCACTTCATTATCGATGAAAAATTGTCGTTTTTTCTGCCGTATAAGATTGGCTGATATTGCATGGTAGTTCATTGTTTTTCTCTTTCTGTTGCCTTAAGTCTCTTCTTCATGTGTGAGAAAATTGTCCAACATTCTATACCTTATAAGGGAACTGATACTACATAGAAGATCATTCTTCCTGGCTTTGTTTCTGTTGCCTGCAGTCTCGTCTTCATCTGTCAGAAGATTGTCCAGCATTCACTACCGTTTGGGAGGACTGATACTACATAACAGTTAATTCTTCCTGGCTTTGTTTCTGTTGCCGAAAATCTCTTCTTCATCTGTGAGAAGATTGTCCAGCATTCACTACATTTTGGAAGGACTGATACTACATAGTTAATTCTTCCTGGCTTTGTTTCTGTTGCCTGAAGTCTCGTCTTCATCTATGAGAACATTGTCTAGCATTCACTACCTTTTGGGAGGATGGATATTACATAACAGTACAGTATTCTTGTCTTTTGGAAGGCAACTTACGCTGTTCCATCTCAGTCCTTCACCTTGTCTCTGTAATCTGTTCCTAAACTAGACAGGTAATATTTTTTAATGTCTCACACAAAAAGGAATTAAATATATGATGGATTATCGATTTACTTTATGGCAGACTCAACAAACATCTCTCATCCTCATCTATCCATGGCAATTTGGCTAATAACTCATATATGATTGATTATAAACTGACACTTGCTCTGAAAGACATGCAGGAATTAAGATAGAGTCAGAAGAGACACAGTCGGATGATTTAATGCGTATATCGAAGCTTATAGATTTTTCCTACTTATATAACGTTATCATTCTTATGCAAAAGAAAACTCCATAGACGTAGTCATATAAATCATCAATTTCCTATTTTATGATCAGTTAGTGGCCTGGAAACAGGACGCTTCTTCTTTCTTATTCTTTCACGTGCCGTGTCCTTCCCAAACGTAGGCGATCATAACCATGCACATCTTCCCCTCCCTTATAGCTCTTAATATATTTTGTTATTCTTCCCAAACCCTTATCTGCCATCCCTTTGCTTAAACCAATTAAGTATTTCATGCTGTGTTTTATCGTGTCTTTCTTTCACTCCTTCTGTTCTGTGAGTATCAGTTTCTCCAAACCTTCTTTTCTCATAACGTGTCCCAGAAACTTCAAATCATCCTCAGCATGATTTTACTGTGAAACCAATAAAATGTGAACGTAAATTCCACTCCATCAGCTTCTTTTCTCGCACTTCCTGCCTGTAGAATTCTCTTCCGTTTACTTGCTTCCCCGACAGCTACAATCTAAAAGAATTTAAATGTGAAGTCAATAGTCATCTCACAAACCTGCATCCTCTCTCTCATGCTCCTTTCTTTGTACCCTCTACTCTCATCAATATTCTCATTCTTCTATTACCCCCTTCCTGACACCCCTATAAACTGTCACTCTTTCTCATAATATTCCTGCTGTCATGTGTTCTTACCTGTAACTCCAGAATAAACTCTTCCTAACATTATATACATGACCCCTCTCAAGAGAGAGAGGGTCGAGTTGGTAGCAGTTTACTCCAAACTAGACTGACAGTTATATTAAAACGTTCTACATTTTGTATTTTTATTTCTTGTTAAGATGCATTTAATATTTCTACGCTTGTGGCCGTGTTTTCCTTTCCGGACATTTCTATAACCACCTTCAAAACAGTGGCAGAAAAATATCTTGCTTTGGGGCGATATGATTAAAAAACAAAACTAAGCGAAAAGTAAACAAAAAGAGAAAAGAAATAATAAAAATAAAGAAAACAGAAATTATTGAGCATTAATCATTGCAGGCTTACGGCCATATCACGTTGAATACACCGGTTTTCACTCGATCACCGAAGTTAAGCAACGTTGAGTCTGGTCAGGACTTAGATGGGTGACCGCTTGGGAATACCAGGTGCTGTAAGCGTTTAGTGACGGATGTGCGTTGTGTTGCAGTGGACGTCGGCTCGGAAAGAGAAATCGGTGAGCCGAGTTTGAATTCCAGTTGAATACCCTGCATTCACTTAAGCACTGGTACCCTTGGGAAAGGTATTAATCCGTCCATTCTCTCTAGTTATGGGTTAAATAACAGGGTAGGAATTGGGGACCCTGCCCTTAAAATCAAATCCTAATGAAACTTGATACTCAAAAAGGTAAATGTATTACTAGACACAAAACATATAAAAAACAACAATAAATTGTTGAAAGAAAAAGATATTACCAGAAATAAATAAAATAAACTTTGGTTGGCAACAAATGACCCGCCGAGGTTGATATGCCATAAAAACAAAACAACCAACCAAAAAAAAAAAATAATAATGATAATTAATCATTGCAAAATAATATTTACTTTTGTGGTACATTTAATTTTTCGAATTTTGCGATGAGTTCTTGTGTTTTGTTAATTTATTTTTATATGACACATGCCACGTCATATATATCCGTCTTCATAGACGGTCTACGCGGAAGCATAAAGACTTCTAAAGTATTTTATTTGCTTGTGTTGGCGCCATTTAAATAAGAATGGCTTTTAAGAACATCCGTTCACTAAATGTATAAACATATTCTAAAGAGGTATGATGGTGTAGAGTGCGTCGGCCATGCCTGGTAAAAGCCACTTCCATCCATAGCCGACAATCCCCGCATTTAAAGATATCAGAAGGTTGAAAGAACAGTTGGAAAAATAAACGTGTTTTGTTTGCTCATTAAACTAATTCTTTTTATTATCTAAACAGAAATAATGAATTTGTGAAAAGAAGTGAAATTGTATTTAAGAAGAAAATGTTCAAACAGAAAATGTATGTAACAGGTATGCCTCCCAGAGAGTAAAACACTACGCCTGCTTGGCCTGACACTCTCAGCGGACCTCAAGTGGAATGACTACGTCGAATCTATTGCTAACTCCGCTGCCATGAAAGTTAGCTCTCGGTGCAGGGACCGGAAATTCTTTCCGCCTGAAACTATCCTGTACTTATACAAATCTACCATCCGCCTGTGTTTTGAATACTGTTGCCACATCTGATTGGGTGTCCCTGCTATTCTCCTCGGGATTCTTGACAAAATACATCGAAGAATCGTTAATGTGATTGATACCGACTTAGGAGACCGGCGTGATGTGGCTTCCTGTGCCTCTTCTATAAATACTGTCATGGCTTCTGCTCTGATGAACTTAAATCACTGGTGCCTCCTAGGTGTGAGTTCGCATGAGATACTAGATTGGCAAATACGTCCCACCCTTTTACAGTGAAACCGATGAAATGTAACCGCAATTTCTACTCCAACAGCTTCTTTTCTCGTACTTCCCGCCTGTGGAATTCCCTTCCGCATGCTTGCTTCCCCGACGGCTACAACCTCCAGGAGTTTAAATTAAGGTCAATAGACACCTCCTAACACACTAACCCTACTAGTCTCTTCAACTCTCCCCCTATGAATACCCTAACTCGTCTATCGCCCTGTGTAACACCCTGCGCTGTAGTGACAGTGGAATGCCTTGCTTGGGGTGACATGATTAAAAAAAAAATTAAATGTTCTACAGAAAGTCAGAGCTCATAGCAGAATGTGTAAGTAGAATGTTTGAAAATGTTACTAATAAAGTCTGTGTTCTATTTTCTTATATAGAGCAGGCTCGAGATATAAAAACACCACAATAGGATAATGATATAAACACATGTCTGTAGGACAACAGTCCGAACAATGTAAATAGTGTAAATAGTTACAATACCTCATCTCAGAAATATAGACAGATGTTGAAGGAGTGAATATGGCAATAAAGATGAGGACAACAGTCCAAACAATGTAAATAGTGTAAATAGTTACAATACCTCATCTCAGAAATATAGACAGATGTTGAAGGAGTGAATATGGCAATAAAGATGAGGACAACAGTCCGAACAACGTAAATAGTGTAAATAGTTAACATACCTCATCTCTGAAATATAGACAGATGTTGAATGAGTGAATATGGCAATAAAGATGAGGACAACAGTCCAAACAATGTAAATAGTGTAAATAGTTACAATACCTCATCTCAGAAATATAGACAAATGTTGAAGGAGTGAATATGGCAATAAAGATGAGGACAACAGTCCGAACAACGTAAATAGTGTAAATAGTTACAATACCTCATCTCAGAAATATAGACAGATGTTGAAGGAGTGAATATCGCAATAAAGATGAGGACAACAGTCCAAACAATGTAAATAGTGTCAATAGTTACAATACCTCATCTCAGAAATATAGACAGATGTTGAAGGAGTGAATATCGCAATAAAGATGAGGACAACAGTCCAAACAATGTAAATAGTGTCAATAGTTACAATACCTCATCTCAAAAATATAGACAGATGGTAAAGGAGTGAATATGGCAATAAAGATGAGGACAACAGTCCAAACAATGTAAATGGTGTAAATAGTTACAATACCTCATCTCAGAAATATAGACAGATGTTTAAGGAGTAAATATGGCAATAAAGATGAGGACAACAGTCCGAACAACGTAAATAGTGTAAATAGTTACAATACCTCATCTCAGAAATATAGACAGATGTTGAAGGAGTGAATATGGCAATAAAGATGAGGACAACAGTCCAAACAATGTAAATAGTGTAAATAGTTACAATACCTCATCTCAGAAATATAGACAAATCTTGAAGGAGTGAATATGGCAATAAAGATGCGATGTACAGACCGAACAGTATAAAGAGTGTAATTTGTTAAAATGCCTCATTTCAGAAATATACACACATGTCGAATGTAAATAAGGCAATAAACATGAGGACAACAGGTCAAATAATGTAAATAGGTTAAGTATTTCAATTAAAAGCTGATGTAGCAAACCCTATCGATACTGTAAAGAGCGATATGAACTACAGAACCTATTTGCTTAAGAGACATTTTTTTCATGTCAACCAAAATATTATTGGCTATTGGGTCAATGAATGGCCAATTTTTCTTTATAATCTAACAGCTAATATTTTTACTATCATACACATTAGTAACTTTATTACACACACACACACACGTATATATATATATATATATATATACACAAAAATCTAGAGTGAGCCAAAACCTACCGCGGTTTCACACTACGGATCGTCAGGGCAAAGGCTCCGTAGTGTGAAACCGCGGTAGGTTTTGGCTCACTCTAGATTTTTGTGTGTCTTTGCTCTACTTTTGTATATTTTCTTTTGTACTTTGTATCGAGCACTTTTTCTTGTGTTTGGTTTGGGGTTTTTTCTTTACTGCGGAGTATTGAATGTTTTGTTCTTGTTTCGCGGGTTTCTTTTTTTTCTCCCAATTTAACCGACGTCTTAGTGCACCGGATTGTAACGGATTTAGGTTGTTTGTTAATGGTTTTTTTGGAGGTTTATTTTAGTATAAATTTACGGCCTACATACTTACAGAGTCTATTTAGTTATTATTATTATATATATATTTATATATATATATATATATATAGTCATCCGCAGACAGATCTGTTTCGCTGTATCACACCTCATCAGTCCGGTTAGACATCCGATTGCTTTTTACCCAGGAGTGTCAGTCGGTGATTCTACCTCTGAGCTACGGGCGCTCGGTAGAAGGTGGCAGTATATAGATAGATAGATAGATAGATAGATAGATAGATAGATATTTATTTGATATTTGATTCTTTTGAACTAGCGATGATTCAGATTTTATATCGATGTTGGGAACTAAGTTGACCTGTTTTTGTTCATTTTTGAAAATATGAATAGATTTGATAAATTTGTCTACAATTTAATCTAAAATTTTCCACTGATAAAAATATCGGTGCCGTCCGATATGATTCCTTTGAAAAAGAAGAGAAACCTCCGTATGTGGTACATGTATGGCAGACAAATTATAATTTCTCTAACGTTGTCAGCATTTAACCTTTGTGTGGATTGTAATCTTTCAGAATTTGGAAACTTAAAACAACTTCTGAGAGTCCTGGTTTCGACAGGTTTGGTAGAATCAATTCTTTCGTTTCGGTAGTCTTCAGAGAAAAGCCCGACAGTTATTCCAGACATGTATAACTGTCAAGAGTCGGCGAAAGCTTGGCGAGATGAACGATCTCTGATCTGACATTTCTGGGAACAAACATTTTAGATTATAAGACTTGCCCGACTAAAGTATTAATGTCTCTTCCGCTCGATAGACGTGGATTTTGAACATTGCTGCAAAGAAAAGACAGGTAACTTGGAATAAAGGTTATATACGGTATACTAAAGGAGTCTTTCAGTTTTCTGACTGGTTGGATATGATTGTTTGCAAATTCATTTGACAATCTAATCTCAAAAGCACAATCTGATTGGTTGATTCGAGACTTACGTGCACAATCTGATTGGATGATTTTAAACTAAAGTTTTAAAACCGCAATAGTTTAGGTAAAAAACAGAATGCTTTCATTTTACTCTCACGTTCTTTCCCATTTTTTCTCCCTATCTCTCTCTGACTCTCTCTCTCTCTCTCTCTCTCTCTATATATATATATATATATATATATATATATATATAGAGAGAGAGAGAGAGAGAGAGAGAGAGAGCCTTATGATGATCCACGTATACTGTCTTAATATGTATAGGAAAAACTACTGAAAAGTTGTAAGTTTAAAAATGTATTTTTTTGACAGTATTTATTTATTTCTATTATTAAATATATATATATATATATATATATATATATATATATATATATATATTTGTCCTGGCCTAAGACAGCCTCCTATACGGGCCTACATGGACGATATGACATTAACAACCACGTCTGTCATAGGAGCAAGATGGCTGCTAAAAGGAATTGAAAATCTTATTATATGGGCGAAAATGAGCTTTAACGTCTCGAAATCAAGATCATTCGTGTTAAAAAAGGGAATCCTAACTGAAGAACTTTTTGAACTATCAGGCGTACCCATCCCTACGATCCGACAAAACTTGGTGAAGTGTTTCGGGAAGAGATCTGACGCCTACCTAAAAGACTCTGTAGCAAGACACCAAACTAAAGTCAACTTGGAGATTTGGTTAAACAAGGTTGACAAGTCTGCTTTACCCGGGCGTTTCAAAGCATGGATATATCATCACGCAATCCTTCCCAAGTTACTCTGGCAAATAACCATATATAATTTTACAACTTCCACTGTAGAAATTATGGAGAGACGCATAACAGCCAGGCTACGTAGATGGCTTGGTTTACCTCGATCATTGTGTAGTATAGCTTTGTATGGAAACTCCAGTGCATTGCACTTACCATTTACAAGCCTGGCGGAGGAGTATAAAGTTGCCAAGGTGAGGTCTACCATACAATATAATTTCTCCAATGACCCCAAAGTGGCTGGGGCAAGCATTGAAGTTTACACAGGAAAGAAATGGAAAGCTACTGAAGAATTAAATATGGCAGAAGAAAGACTCCGCGCAAAAGCTATATTAGGTACGGTAGCAAAAGGTCATGCTGGCTTGGGCTATTTCCCTTCAATTAGATTCGACAAAGTAGCAGGGAAAGGAAAATACGCTCTGCTGTAAGAAGAAGTGCGGAAAGGAGAAGAAGAATCAAGGATAACTAAAATGGTAGGAATGAGCAAGCAGTGCGCCTGGACCAAATGGGAGTCCATCATCCACCGAAAAGTGAAATGGGCAGAAATTTGACATTATAAGATGGGGTTGAAATTCTTAATCAATGCCGTGTACGAAACTCTACCCAGCCCGGCTAATCTGAAATTGTGGAATAAAGCGGATTCCCTATTTAGCCCTAGCCTGTATGTATTTAAATTTAAAATCCAGTATTTTTCTTTCTTTCTGCGTGAGGATGTGGAACTAAAATCGGAATCTATCAGTAAACATTTGCAGTTTTCTAATGTGTGTCCTGGTTGATTGAAGTGTTCAGCTATGGGGGAATAAGGGTTGTTTTGGCGTATGCTTAGTTTATGATTATTAAAACGGAATCTAAAAGCGTTTCCAGATTCACCAATATATCCACTATTTGGACATATTGAACAGAAGAGAACATATATTATATTTTGGCTGAGGTGTGGTGGGTGTAATTTGATGTTGGTGTTGGGTATAGAAAATACTGTATCGTTTACTAAATGTTTGCAAACTAAACAGCGAGATTTATCACATTTGTAATTCCCTGATAGGTTTATATTTTTTAGATATTTGGTAGAGGTGAGGATAGCTGATAGTTTATATATATATATATATATATATATATATATATATATACAGAGAGAGATAGGGCTTTTTTCTTAATAACCCTCCTTTTTATGTTTGGTGTCGATTTTGTTTTAGTCGAGTGGGTTATTGAGTTCTCTATATGTTGTCACTATCAGTATCCTCTTTAGACAGCCTTCCCTGAAGATCCGGTTAGGTGAAACCTAGGTAGGTTTGTCTGCTCTTTAGGTTATTTACTTTTTCTGCTCTGCTTACGTATTGAGCATTTTTTTGTTACAGATTACTCGTCTCGGATTTTTTTCTTTGGGCTACGTACTGGCTCGGTCCAAATCGCTTTGGCTGATGTTCATGCGCTTAGCTCTTTATTTTTTTACAACCATTTTTTTCTTCCGCTTATATACTGGGAGGTTTTTTCGAAGTTTACATTTATATATAATATATATTACCTGCTGTTCATGCATTTCCTTTTATAAAGAGTGCTCGATACAAACGTAGAGCGTTATATCGTAATAGTTGTTACAATGGTTTATAAATTCATGGTATCACTACACAGAAATTTTCGCGTTTCGAAGCTACGTGCTTCTCATCGGGTGACGAAATTAGGATGAAAAATAAATTTAATTAAATTTAATTTTCATATCCCAACTTCGTCACCCGATGAGAAGCACGTTGCTTCGAAAGGCGAAAATTTTTGTGTAGTGATACTATGAACTTATAAACCATTGTAACAACTATTACAATATATATATATATATATATATATATATATATATATATATATATATATATCCCCTCTCCTCATCCGTTATACCCAATGGTGTGTAGGGCAGCAACAAAGCTTTTCCACCTCTGCCTATCTTGAGCCAGACCAGTCAATGAACCCTATGAGTGACGCATGGCTGTCATCTCATTCTCCACCGTACTTCTCAAAATCGTTCTTAGTCTTCTCTTCTTTCTTTTGCCATCTGGGGTCCAGTACGGTGCTGTTCCTGTGATTGACTGTGAATCTTTCCGGGGCACATACCCAATCCATCTTCACCACTTTCTTGTAATGCTGGTGCCCATGTTCTCTTGCTTGCATCTCCTCAACAGGTCTTCATTGGAGATCTTCTCTGGCCAAAACATACTCAGTATTCGTTGGAGGCATACGGTGTGAAAGGATCGAAGTGTGTCAAGATCTGCCTTAGTCATACTCTATCACTCAGATCCGTAGAGGAGAATAGATTCAACTGAGATTGGTGTTGCTGCTGTACTGTGTTTGCTACATTTGTCTTTAAAACTCAGACGTGAAAGAGAAATGTAAAAAAAAGATATACTGCTACCATATCAGATCGGGAGTTTCTGCTATTCATCTCTATGATCTTGACAAAATCCAATGGTAGATTTGCTATGTCATAGATGCTAACATTGCATCTAAACTTCATTTACTTTCTCACCGACGTGACTTGGCCTCCTCCTGTCTTTTCTGCAAATACGTTAACGAGAACTGCTCTGACAAGCTTTTTCTCCTAGTGTTCCATCCACATAAGTTGAAGTCCCCTACTAGGTTGGTATCTAGGTTCCACTCATTTCTCATTGAAATAGTTAAATTTTTTCTCGCACTTCTCGTCTGTAGAAATCACTTCCATTTAAATACTTCCCTATCTAAACCTAAAAACTTTAAAACTCCAAAACTTAAAGTGCATCGTCAATTGATATCTTCAGTCTTATTGAATCCCGTTTCAGTACATCTTGTGTCCTTTCTCTCACATTAAGTCTCTGTAACCCCCCCTGCATTCCCCACTTGATACGAGTGAAATAAAAATTAAATAGTGAAATAATAATAATAATAAAACAAAAGACGTAGGATAGATGTGATAAGAAAGGCGATACAAAGGAGAAACTACTCTAACATTCTACATGTACCCACACGCGAACACCCTCAAGCGCACACACCCATATATGCAAAAAGTTACAATTAAAGTAGAAAAACATTGCCCCAGTAAAGAGAGCTTAACTTATTATAACTTAATGCAACATTAAAGAAAACTTTAAAGAAGAGGTCAATTATTGGTATCTTCTGAAGAGTGAACAGAATGATGGTCTATGACAATCTGGAAACATGCTACCGAATAACATCAATCAGTTAAGTGATACATCATATATTTGTATTAATTGTATACATGCGTTATATCTATAAAATATGAACGAAATTAAAATAAAAATATATAATTTACCCAGAAAACCGTGTCACTTCGGCTATAATGCGTGACTCTTCAGAAATGAATTGAGTTCTCTCGGTGACGGGCGTCTGTATACACTTTTTATATACAAGACGTTAAAATTTCCCTTCTCTGATCCCATGCGCCGATGGCTTAGGGAGTAGAGACTCCGACTGACACCAAATCGGACGAGATTGCGATCCCGGCCAGAAGCAAGTGGATATGTCTAGCCACACTGATGAGCTGCGAAACGGCCTTGTATGTGGATGACTAATATATATATATATATATATCTGGATTGTTTAATTACCTAGTTTCTGGTCATAAATAGATTGAACCAGTGCACATTTGTATAAAAAGTGCTAAATACAATTATATTGTAGATCTTTTGAATATTTGCCATTTTAAAACGAGTTATTACGCGACCTAGGTTTCTACCATGAGTGGTGTCTTCAGACGATTTTCAATCATTGATTTTACCGTTCACCGTTTTTTTAAGAACGCTTTTTTGAACGATCACTTGGCAGGAAATCTTTGAACACGGAATTTTTTAAATTACAAGGAATTATAACGTTTTAATCTATGGTTTTATGACCCCAAGAGGTATTTTTAGTATGTTTACACTTAGACATAATTTCCTTTCTTTCATTCAATAGTTCGTTTTTGTTTGGGAATAGCATAATCTCTAACTTGTCTTCCCGGCACAGTCCACATATTTTGTCACTGTTGGCTGTTTTTACTATACTCTACCGTTACGTGAGCGTTCTTAAAAAAAAAAGGTAAACAGTAAAATCAGTTACTGAAAATAGCCTGAAGACACCACTCATGGTAGAAACCTAGGTCGCATAATAACTCGTTTACAAATGGAATATATATATATATATATATATATATATATATATATATATATATATGGATGGATGTGCATTGTGGTGCAGTGGATGTCGGCTTGGAAAGAGAAATCGGTCAGCCGAGTTCCAATTCCAGTCGAACACTCTGCATTCACTTACGTACTGGTACCCTTGGGAAAGGTATTAATCCGTCGCTTCCCTCCAGTTATGGGTTAAATAACTGAAGTCTGCTGTTCATGCGATCTGTGGCGAACTTCTGCATCGATTGTTTGTTATCAGTAGTTCCAAAAAGTGTGGATGGTGCTACACAAGCCTTCACCACTCAAAACAATTGTTTGGGTGGCAGTCTAACTGAGTTAGACACTCTTACGTCGAAATCGACGGGAGAGATAATAATAATAATAATAATAATAATAATAATAATAATATATATATATATATATATATATATATATATATATATATAATTTTGAAATGTGGTAGTTTCCGATGAGATGGGAAATCTCTCTTAGGGATTTCATGTTGAAATGATCATTGAACAGTTTTGAACATAGAAATTTATTTTATTTTATAATTGGCTCTGTAAGTTTAATTACATTGAGCTCTCCACCTGTATCATTTTTTAATATTAAAATATTAATATTAATTTGGATCGAGTCTTTGGGAATTACCTTCCTACTTTTCTTTTTGGATTAAAATTATTTAAAATATATATATATATATATATATATATATATATATATATATATATATATATATAAGTTTAAGTGGGTAAATTGTATATTTTAATTTTAATGCATTATTTGTCTTTGAATTTTATCGAATGCACAGTATCATAGGTTAAATTGGGCACCGTCCATGTCTAAAAGGTCACCGTGACATTATTTCATTTGCCAAAACATTGAACATGGCATTCTGTACTGCTTAGCATTTGCTCTCGACGCCCTGCTATGAAGATTTCAGTGTGTTTAGGAGTCAATCTGAAGAGAATACAGAAGATTCTAAGAGAGTTTAAATTCGTGTTTTGTTTAACGGCATATCAACATCTTTGGATTATTAAATTCCATAAAAGGTTGGGGGTTTAAGTATTTTTTTTAATGTTTGGTTATAGTGAAAAGGTTGATCTAGTGAAATTTTAATGAACATTCTTTTTTATTTTAGAAAGCTGAAAACGTCTGTTAGTTTTGTATTTAAAACTGTTTTGCTGAGAATAATAAAAATATATTATGGTAATAGCTTTTTCTTCAAAAATGTAATTTTGGTAATATTTTTCCTTCAAAACTGTAAATTTTTCTATAAAAGTCTATTTTTATGAATATATTTCTATAGAAGTATATTTTTGTACTTTCATAGTGTTTTGACCCAAGTTTTGGGGATTAATTATTTGTCCATAGCTGGGACCCTAACAGATGTTACGACTCCGGGTCAGGAAGGACCTGGGAACAATAGCTATTAAGATGTGGTTCCATGCTCCTCACAAACTCCTGCTGCCGGATGCAGTTTACCGTCATGTTCAGGATCAATTCTAAAAATACTGGACGGAACTAATCGTAATTACGATGGTGTGTCAAATGATCTGAAGTAAAAGCGATGTTATGTCTCCGTTCATTTCTTACAGGGCCTCAGACTTAATACGATTGTCTATATCATATGCACTGAGGAGTTCTGCTACGACATCATCCCTTGCGTCTGACAGTCTATCTCCCCAGACATGCACCCCTTAATAATTATGTGAGCGTAGTTGATCTAAAGAATAAATAAAACACCTTGCAACAACAAATATAAAATGAATGTAAGATTTATGGCTGCACTCACCAAGGAGAGTTGTAAAAGATTCCAAAGTTCTCTGGAGATCGTGTTTGAAGCCTATGACAAATTTTGTTTAAATTTACTCTTCATCATTTCAATATACTTTTGCGTAGTTTTCGTCATTGTTATAAACCAGATTAAGGTCCGACAAGAACAACACGACCACAAGGGTAGAAATAACAAATATATATTAACAAGAAATAACAATACAAAATGTGGAAGATGTTAGTATGACTGTCAGTCTGGTTTGGAGTGAACTACTACCAACTAGACACCCACCCTCTCTCTCTCTCTCTTTCTCTCTCTTGAGGGGCGTAGTATATATAATGTTAGGAAGAGTTCATTCTGTAGTTATAGGTAAGGACCTATGACAGTAATATATATATATATATATATATATATATATATAAGATAAAGAAATAAGATTTTTCCAACGAGAGAAATTGGTATAGAATAAAAAGTGTGAGAAACCGTGAACGTTTTCTTTAAAGTGTATGTTTATTGTTTGACGCTAGACGTGTTTCGAGTCTAAAATTGACTCTCTTCAAGCGAATAAATGTGTGGCTTTACGTATCGAGTTCCTTTTGTTTCTGATCGCCAAGTTGTTGTTTTATAAATAAGTAAGTAGAAAAAATAAGAAAATAAATAAAAATTAGTAAAATAAAATAAAATAAGGCACGTTGAATGGTCTGTTTATATATATATATATATATATATATATATATATATATATAATATAAATTAAATTATAAATTATAAATTTATTATAAATTATATTTTACAACTTGTACATACTTTTTCTATATATAATCGCTACGAAGGTACGTCCGTTTCAGCATTGAAGCCTCAATGCATCGTCAGGCGATGTTTAAATTAAATATTCACAGCTCTATATATTATATATCGAGCACTGTTTTAAATTAATGTTTTCGACGTTGTAAGAATTCTTCGTTCTGTATTCACTCGGATATATATATATATATATTAATAAATATAAATTTACATATCACCTTACCAAGTCAGTACTTATAAAAAAAATTAAAGACACAGGGGTGTTACGCTAAGGTGCTTGTAAAAATACTGAAGCTGAGATGCCATGTCAGGTTCAATAACAATGCAGATTCTTCTTTGGACTTTATCAACGATTTCTAAATATATAAGAGAGTTGAAGGAACCGGATAAAATTCTCTTACATCCGGGTTTATCTTATATCAGGGTCTCTTATCCGGGTTATACTGTATATAGAAGCAGCACCAGACCAATAGAAGCAATCTTGAAAAGCAAGGACAGATTTTAGATTAATAAATATGTTAGGTAGATTCTGAGTAAAGAATACAAAGTGGGTGAGGGTGGTTTGATAGAGTTGACGTGGTATGTGGGGCTATCGATTTGAAGGTTAGTACTAGAGAAACTAAGGCGTGTAGTTCGCCTGAACAATTGACATGGACCTCGAAGCATCGTAACGTTTGGAATTACAGAATGGTGTTAGAGTGTGTCTGTGACTTTGAGTGTATTCTTGTGTCTGTGAGTATCAGTGTAGCTTTATTTGCTTCTTTCTCTCTCTCTTTCTGTGTGTGTGTGTGTGTGTGTGTTCAGATAGATCGCGACACAGATACCGAACATAGATTCTTCGTGTTATCACCTGCGGTTTTCAAATAGAAAACCAGGCACAATTCATTCTTTTCGTTATCTGAAAGGGAAGTTTTGGAATTATTTTATTTTCCTTTTTTCCTTTTTTTTTATTTGTTTTCTTTTTTACCTGGTGGAGGATTTTAGAAGCTGAATGCATTGCCCATCCTTGAAAGGAAGAGAACAACAGCAAACACAATCGCATGTGCATAGCGGAGATGCCTGAGAATACGGCGACCAGGAGTGGGGACACTACGATATTCAGCACTTCAATCTCGAAGAAGACACGGCTTCAGAAATGGGGAAATTGATTTAGAAGCGTACGGTGTCCTAGAGGCGCTGGAAGGCCGATGCAAATTCGTCTAAACGAATGAACGATATAGACAGTATAAAAAATAAAAAGCTTGTTGAGAGAGAGAGAGAGAGAGAGAGAGAGAGAGAGAGAGAGTGGTGGGAAAGAAAGAGAGAGAGAGAGGTGGGAGAAAGAGAGAGAGAGAGATGGTGAGAGAAAGAGAGAGAGAGATGGTGGGAGAAAGAGAGAGAGAGAGATGGTGGGAGAAAGAGAGAGAGATGGTGGGAAAGAGAGAGAGAGAGAGATGGTGAGAGAAAGAGAGAGAGATGGTGAAAGAGAGAGAGAGAGAGATGGTGGGAGAAAGAGAGAGAGAGAGAGATGGTGGGAGAAAGAGAGAGAGAGAGAGATGGTGGGAGAAAGAAAGAGAGAGAGAGAGAGAGAGAAAAGTATAGATTGGCATCACATTGAAGAGGTGAAGAGGGATCGGAATGCATTACGAGACAAAGTTTAATGCTGGCCAACAGAAAGGCAGTATTAACTTTGAGAAAGCGGGCTTCTTACGAAGTAAAGTAAGACATAATGACCCCAGAGTTAAAATAACAGAGCAAGGAAAGAAAAAATGGCTGATAGAATTCTAAAGACAAACAAAAGAAATAAGGAAGGATAAAAAGATTTAATAGTCAGTCAGTTTAGGTGCCATACGTGATACACGCTTGGGCGATCATGTCTCGAAAGAGACATGACTGACTGGGCAGAAGATTATCCCGCAGTAGGTTGCCATTGCTTTCTGCGGTAGACTGGTTGTCGACCAAGGCTATAGAACCCAATCTGTCTTGCTATTTAACACATAACTGGAAGGAAGAGACGGATTAATACCTTTCCCAAGGGTATTTGCGCGAAAGTGAATACAATGGATTCAGCTGGAATTCGAACTCGGCTCCCCGGTTTCTTGTTCCGAGCCGATATCCACTGTACCACAACGCACATCCGTACCACAACGCACATTTAATAGAGAGTGAAGAAAAAACAACAAGGAACGCGTCAACTGAATTTTAAGAAAAAAGTGAATTTTAAAAAAATAAATCTATTCTAAGGAGCCTAGAAGTTATGCCAGAATTCGTCATCGTAGGCCACAATTTAAACAAGATAAGAAACACAGATGATACAGTGCTGATAGCGGACACAGAAAGGAAACTACAAGACCACCTACAGAAGGTAGCTGAAGTGAATGACAAGAAAGAACTACAAATAAACTGCAAGAAAACCGAATGCATGGTAATCAGCAAAAATAGCAACCCAAAATGCCAAATACAGGTGGGGGACACTAAAATCAAACAGGTACAAAAATCTAAATACCTGGGAAGTGTTATAACTGAAGACGGAAACTGTGACACAGAGATCCGAAGGCGAACTGGCATGTCGTAGGAAGCATTCCAGAAGTTGAGTAAAGAAATAAGAAACAAGACAATTTCGCTAGAAACAAAAAATAGAGTACAAGGTTGCATTCCAGGATCTGAGAAGAGTATTAAGTAACAGGACAATTTCGCTAGCAACAAAGAAGAGAGTACTGGATTGCTATGTGATGTCAGTTCTTCAACATGGCAGTGAATGCTGGACAATATCATCAAAGATGAAGGGAAAACTTGAAGCAACTGAAATTTGGTTCTACAGAAGCATACTGGATATAAAGTGGGGGATCAGTTCCGTATTACAATCAATATATAAACTGACCCCTCACTTTGTGGTCACATCAGTTTCTATACACGTATATTCCAAAAGCACAAAGATTCATTCCACGAGCTGAGAAGAGTATTAAGAAACAGGACAATTTCACTAGAAACAAAGAAGAGAGTACTGGATTGCTATGTAATATCAGTTCTTCAATATGGCAGTGAATGTTGGACAATATCATCAAAGATGAAGGAAACACTTGAAGCAACTGAAATGTGGTTCAACAGAAGGATGCTGCGATTATCATGGATCGAGCATGTGAGCAATGATGAGGTTTTGGAAAGGAAAGAAAAGAAAAGGAAATTAATACTGAGCATCAGGAAGAGACAGCTAAAGTTCCTGGGACATGCAATGAGGAAGGAGGGCTTGGAGAACTTGATGCTAACAGGCCAGATAGAAAGGAAAAGAAACAGGGGAAAGCAACGGATAACATATTTGAAGGACCTAATCAGATGGATGACGGAACGAGGGTTGAGTGGTGTAATAAGAGACGAAGAAGAAGAATCGTACTTCATTCTTGCTTTCTTCAAAGCAAGAAAAAAAAGTGACATCAATATAGAATTGAAAATACGCAAAATGTGAGTCTGTACTTGATACCAGTATGAAAAATATTTTTGTTATGACAAAGAAATTTTGAAAAAGCATGTTACAATGTCAAAGATTATCACGGGAAGAAAAATTAAAGTTTCATTAAATACGACTGTAATTACGCCTAGCATTCGATTTTTTGTTGTTTTCGTATAAGTAATTCCTTTTCTTGGCATAAAGTGCGTAAAACCTCTCTTATAATTTTATTTATCTAATCGCGTTTGGTTATTTTATTAGCCATTACCAAAGCCTAATATTATTTTTCTTTTAAACTGAATAGTTCGATTTTTATATATGTCTTTGTATAGTGAGGAGAATATTTTTGTTTCATTTTTTATTCTCAAACACAGCCAGTATGTTATATCCGTGTTCTTAGTTGATATTATTGATAAGAATTATGAAAAGAAACAACACTTAAAAATAATGTCTGAACACTGCCACGAAATGCCGACCGTGTTTGGAAAATTTTTAAAATAACAGACATGCTTTCTTTTTTTAACTGAATATATAGATCTTTATGCATGTCGATCAAAAACTTTGCATCCTGAGTGGATTAGAAATAAAAGATTCATATATGACGTCTTTCTCACCTAGAAGTGAAAATGATCGCTAGAACCCGTCTTATGACCAGATTCATGACTTAAGGACATTCCGTGACCGGTCAAAATCATTCCAGCATGGGAGCAATTAGCCGACGGACCTTTTGGCAATGTAACAAGAGAAATTTCAAGAAGCCGACCCGGACGTAAGGGCGCGTCGCATATTCATTCTAACTTTCTTCATTTTCGCTCCACGCTAACCACAACATCGACAACAGGACGCGCTAAGTGCAATTTAAATATTTACATTTCTTTTTGAAAAATTTGAACTACAAAAAACTACATGCATTTTCTCAATGAACATTTTTCTCCTCACAAATATGTTCAAGTGTTCAGTTAAAAATTTTCCCTTTTTTTTAATTGTTTTTTTTTTTTGAAATTTTGTCATTCTTTTACTAAATCTTTGTTTTAATGTAGAAAAGAAATATTTTATTCTTCCATATTTCAACATCCAACGTTCAACCTTCTGATATTTAAATTTTTGGGACTTTGGGCGTGTTTGGCACAAGACTAATTCACCAATGATCACTGAGGCCTCTACAGAACACACAGAACTAGAACAATCTACTCTAGTAGACTAAATATAGTGTCCTGTTTGAAATTCCAATATATATCATCTGAAGAAGGCCAAAGTGTATGATGGCCGAAACTTCATGACTAGAACAATGAAGATGTAAATAATGTAAATAGTTCACTAAACAGGAAACAAGGTATAAGCCTCTTCAGCTGTTCAATAGACGTGGGTGGAGTGTGAACCGGGCGATAGTTTAGTCTATCTACTCCAATTGGAAAAAAAAGTGAGAAGATTGGAAAAGAGAAAACCGGAAACCGCACCCTAAACAGGAAACAAGGGATGAGCCTCTTCACCTCTTCAATAGACGAGGGTGGAGTGTGAACCGGTTACATTTGTCTTTGAACAATTTTAAGTACAAAGCTGCATGCATTTTCTCAATGAACATTTTTCTTCTCACAATTATGTTATAGTGTTCAGTTAACGAAATTTCACATATCTTTTCATACAATTTTGTCATTCTGTTAATAAATCTTTGTTTTAATGTAGAAAATAAATATTTTATTCTTCCATATTTCAACATCCAACCTTCAAACTTCTGATATTTAAATTTTGGGGACTTCGTTTGTGTTTGGCACAAGGCCAATTGACCAAGTAACACCGAGGCCCCTACAAAGTAAACGAAATGTTTGATCGGAGAGAAATTACCGTATGTTCCGGTTTATAAGACGCGGCGGATTGGAAGACACGCCGTATTACTAAAAAGAAATATCTCCCTGTGCCTCTTCTATAAATGCTTTCATGGCTTCTGCTCTGACGAACTTAAATCACTGGTGCCCCCCAACTAGGCAACTAGGTCCCACCCTTTTACAGTGAAATCGATGAAATGTAACTGCAATTTCTACTCCAACAGCTTCTTTCCTCGCACTTCTCGCCTGTGGAATTCCCTACCGCATGCTTGCTTCCCCGACGGCTACAACCTCCAGGAGTTTAAATGTAAGGTCAATAGACACCTCCTAACAGACTAACTCACACCCACTCTCTCCCTATGTACATCCTAAATCGTCTATCACCATCCTTCTGACATTTCCTATACCCAATCGCTCTATGTAACCCCCTGCGCTATAGTGGCAGTGGAATGCCTTGCTTGGGGTGACACGATTAAAATAAAAATAAAAATAAATAACTCATGCTCCGACAACCACACTTTCAAAATACTTTCGTTACATATTAGTGCCACGTATTGTTTGTATTAATCACTCGTCCGATTTTTTATGGTAATAATATATTAATTGGTTTGAGTTTGCGTTTTTTTAACGTCATATCAACGTCTCTCTGGGTTATTTAATGACAAAAAGGTAGGGTTTTTAAGATATTTTATTTAATGTTCGGTTGTAGTGAGAAAGTTGATTTAGTCACATTTTGATAAAAAACTATTATTATTATTTTTTTTTTTAAAGATGTTATATGGTTTTGTAATCAAAAATGTATTATGGCAATCATTTTTTTCCTTCAAAAATGTATTGTTGGTAATATTTATCTTTCAAAAATGTATATTTTTCTATAAAAGTCTATTTTTATATTTTCATAGTGTTTGGACCACAGTTTGGAGGTTAACTATTTTCCCATAGTTGGGACCCTAACAGGTGCTACCACCCCGGGTCAAGGTGGACCTGGGAATAAGAGCAATTAAGAGGTGGTTCCATGCTCCTCCAAACCTCCCAATCAGAGATCTTGCTGCTGGATGAAGTTTATTGTCATACCCAGGACCGCATACTATACATCTTTCATTGTCCAATGGATGTTTTATTTTCTTTAAAATGAATTAAAGATTTAAAAAATATGCAGGTAAAAATATAAAACAATCAAATAAAATTGATTCATCCTCAGTCAGTCAGCTTGGGCGATCATGTCTCGAAAGAGACATGACTGACTGGGCAGAAGATTATCCCGCAGTAGGTTGCCATTGCTTTCTGCGGTAGATTGGTTGACGACCAAGGCTATAGAACATAATCTGTCCTATTATTTGACTCATAACTAGATGGGAGAAGTGATGTACTATATTATTATGTAGCAATTAGTGAGGGATCAGTTTTATATTATTATGAAGTAATAAACTGATTCCCCAATTTATGCCTAGTAGAAGCCTTAATCATGTTTTCAACTATTATATTCAGTCAGTCAGTTAAATGCCATAAGTGATACACGCTTGGGCGATCATGTCTCGAAAGAGACATGACTGACTGGGCAGAAGATTATCCCGCAGTAGGTTTCCATTGCTTTCTGCGGTAGACTGGTTGCCGACCAAGGCTATAGAACCCAATCTGTCCTATTATTTAACCCATAACTGGAAGGAATAGACGGATTAATACCTTTCCCAAGGGCATTTGCGCGTAAGTGAATGCAATGAATTCAGCTGGAATTCGAACTCGACTCCTCGATTTCTCCTTCCTAGCCGATATCCACTGCACCACAACGCACATCCTCATTCATCCTCAAATTCATCCTTAAATTCCCAAAATCGTCATTGCTGAATTCATGTAAAAACTCTAAACTATCATCTGCAGGGTCATCACTGCTGTCAGTCATGTACAATAAATGATTCTTACTACCATCCATGTCACGAAGGTAAGCTAGGTAGTAACTGATAAATTCGTCTTGGAAGACGCACACGTACTTTTCAGGGTCATTTTTAGGGAAAAAAAGTGTCTTGTACGTCAGAAAATACGGTAAATTTTACATAAAAACGCTAATGGTTGCTAGAACATATGAATTAAAATGGATAGGTCGCTTACTAAAACTTCGAACCAGAATTGATTTTCCTTGCTATGAACATTTCCACCTTAGCGGTTTCAAAATTCATTTCTTTACTGAAAGGACTGTAATGAGGTCATGCGGCAGTGGTGGGACGGGTCAAATAGGTGACTTGTGTTTAGATAGAAGGACGACGGCCGGGTGAGGCAGAGTTAAAGAAGAAAATGCTGTTTGCACTTCTATTCAGTCATGGAATACGATAAACGAAGGCGCTTACCGGCATAAACAAACGGAAGCCTCGCCTTTTGTCTGCTGCACACAAAACAGCCTCCAAAATCGGCCAATGAACGAATAAAAGAGTGTTTTTGACATGAAAGCTGAGTGTCGATCTTGGAAAAGCAGTGAATAATAAACTCGTATATACGCTAATTACGACGACATTTTTAAATATTAGAAAAAAAAAAACAAGAGATAGGACTGAACAGCAAAGTTAATCAAGAGTAGGCTTCAGCTATGCTTGTTGGGGGATGGATTCGATCGGGTATTCGCATTTGTCGGGTTAGAAATTGACCTTGTCAATTGCTGTTTTTATTCCGACTGAAAAGAAAAAAGGTGCTGGATGGAAGCTGGTTAAAATCGGAATTGTTTAATTTATAGCGAACAGGTGCAGGTGACAAAAATTTCAGTTCAGTCTCCAAATGCTGGCCCAACGGTGGATAGAATTGATCGGACCGACGTGGATCTGATAAGAAGTTAAATTACGGCGTGCGTCGACGAAAGGGGAAAATAACTTATCTTTAAGACAGCCAGAAGGTAAAAATGAGAAAATCGAAAAGAGGAACAGAAAGTGAAGGACATTTTGAAAGAAAATAGAAGACATTAATATTGAGCTAGAGAAAGAAATAGGACTTAAGAGGAGGCGCAGAAAAAAAAATCTCTATTCAATCAAGCAGGATTTTAAGGGAAAGATGTTACTAAATGCAAAAACGTTCGTTTGAATCACTTGCTATTTAAAAAAAGGGAATTAAAAAAATACATGATATATATATATATATATATATATCATGTATGTATTTTATAACTGACTGATATCTAAATCTAAATTTATTTATAAATGGAACTTTGTCTGTGTGTGTGTGTGTGTGTGTGTGTGTCCGTTACCTAGAGACACCGAAATGGCTGAACCGAATTTTTTGAATATTTGCACAGTTGTACGATAAGCAACGCCGGACTATACTGCTAGTATACATATATAGTCATCCGCAGACAGATCTGTTTCGCTGTATCACAGCTCATCAGTACGGTTAGACTCCGTTTGCTTTTAACCCAGGATTGAAACCTGACCGAATTGGCGTCAGTCGGCGTTCTACCTGTGAGCTATGGGCGCTATCAGTCTGTTAAGTGCCATACGTGATACACATTGGGCGATCATGTCTCGAATGAGACATAACTGAGTGGGCAGAAAATTATACCGTAGTAGGTTGCCATTGCTTTTTACGGTAGACTGGTTGCCAGTCTAGGCTATAGAACTCATTCTGTCGTATTATTTAACCCATAACTGGAGGGAAGAGACGGATGAATACCTTTCCTATAGGTATTTGCGCATAAGTGAATACAGGGAATTCCATGAATTGGAACTCGGCTCCGCATATTGTCGTTCCTTGTTGATATCCACTGCACCACAACGCACATATATATATATTAAAACATACACATATCCTTCGTCGGTGACACAACTCTGAGTTTCATGCATAAGGCATTCATCAGGTGCTTATTATGAACTGGCCTTTTAAGAGGTATGAATTTAAGTTCACTGTTCTTGAAAGTAATATTCTTACAATATTAGTGAACTATGTTTTAAAGTATGAAGAGCATAATTTAACAAAAACAAAAATAAGTGCAGATAAAAAATTAGAGTTAATTTTTTTTGTTCATATATATATATATATATATATATATATAGTCATCCGCAGACAGATCTGTTTCGCTGCATCACAGCTCATCAGTATCGTTAGACATCCGATTACTTTTTGCCCAGGACTGAAACCCGACCGAATTGGCGTCAGTCGGCGATTCCACCTCTGAGCTATGGGCGCTCGGCAGAAGGCTGAAGTCTTTTTAGCGTGTATATTATCATTATACATGCCTAATAGCCAGAGTGCTCGAATTCATTACTGAATGAGCGATCCGTATATGCTAGTGTAGCTACTGTATACATATATATATATATGTGTGTGTGTGTGTATACATATATAATTCTATATATGTCTATGTACATATATATATGTACATATATATATATATATTCATTAATGCAGGTTTCATTGAATAATATAGACAAGTTCTGTCTATTAATTTTGTGTAGGATCCGTTCATACCGTCTGATATACTTGATGGTGATATCGTTGAAAGACAACAAAAATCACAGTAATTGTTGATTTTTTTATCGGGTCTAAGCTTTCGGCTCACATAAGCCATTATCAAAGAGTAAATATTAACACACTAATATAGAACATGTAATAATATTAACGGTACCTATCACATTACTGATTCTCCTTTGGAGCCTGTCTAGAACACAGATGAACAGCTGGGGCGCCTGACTAATTATAAAAAGACGAAAATTTATTGAGCTTAAACGTGAGGTTTGAACACTGCCAATAAAGAGAACTGCGATCAGCAAGGCTAAAAAAAGCCGCATAAATTAAAATATAAAAATATAAAAATAAAAAAAAACAAAATCATATTTTACCATAATTTGGAAAGAAGCGATATTTCCTTCAATAAAAACAAACAAACAAATATATCAAGCAACATAATGACAAAACTGATCGGGAATTTGAATAATTGAATTACTGTCAGCAAATTTAGCAGATTTAAAACCAGTAAAATTAATTTCACTTCCCTTCGGCAAAGAATGGTAACTACTCAAGATTTTTTCATATTTCATAAAGAACATAATTCTTCAACTAATAGTCAAACTTGAAGTAATTCATATTTTCTTGAAAATCTACGCAAATAAAATACAAATCGCATTTTTTTCTGCGATTAATATGCCGGTATTGATTTTATCCTAAGATTCAACACATATTTAGCCACTCAAGGTAAAGAACTACATTAAAAATGAATGAATGAAACTCGCGATACAGTAATACATGAGGCTGCTAAACCAGTGTTATATTAAGTATTCATTCAGTTAAATGCCATGCATAATACACGCTTGGGCGATCATGTCTCGAAAGAGACATGACTGACTGGGCAAAATTTATCCCGCAGTAGATTGCCATTGCTTTCTGTGGTAGATAGGTTGCAAGCCAAGGCTATAGAACACAATTTGTCCTATTATTTGACTCATGGCCAGAGTGGGAAGATATATTTAATTTAAGAGTTTAGTTTTATTAAATAGTAATTAGTGGGGAATCAGTTTATTCATAACAATATAAAACTGATGCCCCACTTTATGCCCAGTAGAAGTCAGAATCATGTTTTCAACTATTATATTAAGTCAGTCAGTGAAGTGCCATACGTGATACACGCTTTCGGCGATCATCTCTTGAAAGAGACATGACTGACTGGACAGAGGATTATCCCGCAGTAGGTTGCCATTGCTTTCTGTGGTAGACTGGTTGGCAAACAAGTCTATAGAACCCAATCTGTCCTGCTATTTAACCCATAACTGGAGGGAAGAGACGGATTACTACCTTTCCCAAGGGTATTTGTGCGTAAGTGAATGCAAGGAATTCATTTGGAATTCGAACCAGGCTCCCTGATTTCTCGTTCCGAGCCGATATCCACTGAACCAGGAGAAACTAGTATAAATACCTAACGGTGATTTTCGAAGTGCAGCTTAGACGTGGTACACAGCCAAAATAATATGGCACCCAGTGAGAATCGAAGTCAGTACTGAATTGTAACGATGCTAGAGAGACAAGCTTGGTACCATTACACCACATCTTTCCAAGCTGATATATATATATATAAACTTATTTATAAATGAAAATTTGTCTGTGTGTGTGTGTCTGTCTGTGTGTCCGTTATCTATAGACTCCGAAACAGCTAAACCAATTTTCTTAAAAAATTTACACAGTTGTACTATAAGCGTCTGCGAGTGTTCTTAGCTAGGTTTTGTGTCGAGTTGCGCCCCCCACCCGATAAATATCGAAAATCGATAATCGAAAAAATCGGGCTATAGAAGGAGTGATTCGATATTAATCAAATTTGATACACTCATAGAGAAAGACATAAGAAACGATATTCAGAAGTTTCAAGTTTACAGTTCTTACAACAGTGCAGAAAATCGATAATATATATATATAAAAGGCAAGATGTTTGTGTGTGTGTCTGTTTATCTGCCTGTATGACTGTATTTTTTACATCCCTTTTATTTTAGTTTTTGCTTCGGGTTTGGCAGGTATAATTGTAGTTCTTAGTCTCAGCCATGATACCATTTACTTAGAGGACTTATTTAGCCTTCAAAATTCGGTTTACGACGAAAAAAAACTTATTTGATATCGATAGCAGGAAATCAAAATTTGACTTACATCCATTCATTTTTCTTTCAGTCTACGGTTTTGATTTAACTAGAAACAACTATTGCTTTTTAGTCTTTCGTGCTACGTCCAAAGAGTCTGAGCTCCAGGACCATGGATTAGTTTTAAAGCTTTCATTACACCCGAGCAACGCCGGGCTATACTGCTAGTATATATATATAAGGCAAGATGTTTGTGCGTGTGTCTGTTTATCTGTCTCTATGTCCTTTATACAAATCCACAAATTTTATCCGATTCTCACCAAACTTCACACAAATATTCTTTCGGATGAGTGAGCTTCAGGACCAAGGATTCGTTTTAAAGCTTTCATTACACCCCAGCAACGCCGGGTTATACTGCTAGTTTAATATATACCTATTTGTGCATCTTGTTGTATTTATGTATCGTGAAGCAAAGTGGAGTAATGAATTGCGTTTCAGATTGGCAGTTTAATTCATTGCATTCACCTACCTAAGGTATGAATCCATCTCTTCTTCCCCCTAACTATGGATAAATAGCAGAAAAGTCTAGGTTATATAGCATAGAGTGGTGAACGATATCGGAAAAATAATAACTATGAATCCAAACCAGCTTGTCGTGGCTGTAGTAGATGTGGTGTCCCTACAAACCTATTGGATTATGGTATTCATTGTTACTATTTGTTATAGTGCCCTATCACATTGGAATGAACTCTTCCTCCTAACCTGCGAAACTTCCTGAGAGACAGTCGAGATGCAGTGTAACTTATTCCAGTACACTGGTTCAAACTAACTTCTATTTTCCGTATTTTTCCTTCTGGCCCTAACAAGCCACAACATTATTAAATCTATGTTTGTTACATCTGTTCAATACGTTTTGTGTGAAGGTTTCTTTTACTGCATACCTGTTTTGGCAGAACCATCTTCTTCTTCTATTTGCCTTGTCCGTTCAGGACGTAGGTGATCATGGCTTTCTACATCTCCCAATCCCTGATGGCTCTTAGCACGCCTTCTCCTGTTACAACACGCAATCCTCGTTCCATCAGCCGGCTGATCAGGTCCTTCAAATATGTTACCCGCTGCTTTCTCCTGTCTCTTTTTCCCGCTATCTGGCCTGTTAGTATCAGGTTCTCCAAGCCATCCTTCCTTATTGCATGTCGCAGGAACTGTACCTGTCTTTTCCTGATGTTAAGTATTAGTTTCATTTTTGTTTCCATCCTCTATCTGACCTGTGAGTATCAGATTCTCCAAGCCCTTCTTCCTCATTACATGTCCCAGAAACTTCAGCTGCCTTTCCTGGTGTTAATTATTAGTTTCCTTTTCGTTTTTTTTCTCTATCTGACCTGTGAGTATCAGATTCTCCGTGCGATTCTTCCTCATTACATGTCTCAAGAACTTCATCTCTCTTTTCCTGATGCTCAGTATTAATTTCTTTTTCGTCTCCATCCATTATCTGACATGTAAGTATCAGATTCTCCAAGCCCTTCTTTCTCATTACATGTCCCAAGAACTTTAGCTCTCTTTTCCTGATGTCAAGTATTAGTTTCCTTTTCATTTCCATCCTCTATCTGACTTGTGAGTATCAGATTCTCCAAGCCCTTCTTCTTCACTACATGCTCCAGGAACTTTAGCTGTCTTTTCCTGATGTTTAGTATTAGTTTTCTTTTTGTTTCCATTCTCTATCTGATCTGTGAGCATCAAATATCTTAAGCCCTCCTTCCTCATTGCATGTCCCAGGAACTTCAGCTGTCTCTTCCTGATGAAAGTTTTTTTTTTACAGCGAAGAAAGAAAGCGTCTCAAAATAGTGGATTCTTGGTGCCAAAAATGCCCAAATTAATTGTCCGTGATGTGGTTCAAGGCTATAATACTTATTTCCTTTTTACTTGTATTCAAATATCGTGATATTTGTTATTGTCATTACAGTGTTTCACATCCGGGCAATTGTCAGAGAATTTCGAACTGGACAATTATTTTAATCAATCCTAATATCATATTGTTTCTCATTTCTTCGAAAGTTACCAAGACTTTAAAGTTTTTCCGTACCGAAGAAATAATGGACTACTTCCAGTTTTAATCGCGTAGGAAGAGGGGAAAAATATTAGTTGGTTTTAATGAGAAAATGAACGAAAGATAAAAGGAAGGAAAAGAAAATAGATCGAAGTGGAAGAAGAAGGAGGGAATTGGATTCAGGTGAATCTGTCGCATTAGCCTCAGCCTAATATGGATATAACTATGGAGGACATGAGAAAATGTGCATTTTTCAGAGCCTCAGGATTTTGCTAAAAAGAAAGAAAGAAAGAAAAGAAAGAAAGAAAGAAAGAAAGACAGGAATTTCATGTATTTAATGTCACCGGGTAATATTTTATAAATAATCGACAATTCCGTTTTTATTCTTTTGCAAAGCAGGTATACACTTGGTTTTAAAGAAAGAAAGAAAGAAAGAAAGAAAGAAAGAAAGAAAGAACAACAAACGGAAGAAAGAAGTGCAGAACGCGAAAAAGAAAGAAAGAAAGAAAGAAAGAATCGCAGGATTGAAAGAAACAAAAAAGAAACAAAGAGAGAAGAAGAAAGAAAGAGAGAAAAAGAAAGAAAGAAAGAAAGAATCGCAGGATTGAAAGAAACAAAAAAGAAACAAAGAAAGAGAAGAAGAAAGAAAGAAAGAGAAAAAGAAAGAAAGAAAGAAAGAAAGAAAGAAAGAAAGAATCGCAGGATTGAAAGAAACAAAAAAGAAACAAAAGAAAGAGAGAAGAAGAAAGAAAGAGAGAAAAAGAAAGAAAGAAAGAAAGAAAGAATCGCAGGATTGAAAGAAACAAAAAAGAAACAAAAGAAAGAGAAGAAGAAAGAAAGAGAGAAAAAGAAAGAAAGAAAGAAAGAAAGAAAGAACGAAAGAAAGAAAGAAAGAAAGAAAGGAAGGAAGGAAAAAAGCAGTAATTAATGTCTCCTGTCAATACTTCGACAATTCCGTTTTTATTCTTTTGCAAAACAGGTATACACTTGGTTTTAAAGAAAGAAAGAAAGAAAGAAAGAAAGAAAGAAAGAAAGAAAGAAAGAACAACAAACGGAAGAAAGAAGTGCAGAACGCGAAAAAGAAAGAAAGAAAGAAAGAATCGCAGGATTGAAAGAAACAAAAAAGAAACAAAAGAAAGAAAGAAAGAAGAAAGAAAGAGAGAAAAAGAAAGAAAGAAAGAATCACAGGATTGAAAGAAACAAAAAAGAAACAAAAGAAAGAGAGAAGAAGAAAGAAAGAGAGAAAAAGAAAGAAAGAAAGAAAGAATCGCAGGATTGAAAGAAACAAAAAAGAAACAAAAGAAAGAGAGAAGAAGAAAGAAAGAGAGAAAAAGAAAGAAAGAAAGAAAGAAAGAACGAAAGAAAGAAAGAAAGGGAGGGAAGGAAAAAAGCAGTAATTAATGTCTCCTGTCAATACTTCGACAATTCCGTTTTTATTCTTTTGCAAATAGGTATAAACTTGGTTTTATTGAAAAAATGAAAAAAAGAAAGAAAGAAAATTAAAGAAAGAAAATAAGAAAAAAGGGTAGATAGTAGTCGGGAGAGAAAAAAGAAAGAAGAAAAGATAAAAGTGCAGAGAAAGAAAGAAAGAAAGAAAGAAAGAAAGAAAAGGAATCAAGCAGTATTTAATGTCTTAGGTCTATACTTAATAAATAATCGCCAATTCCGTTTTTATTGTTTTGCAAAACAAGTATAAACTTGGTTTTAATGAAAAAAATGAAAGAAAGAAAGAAATAAAATGAAAGAAAGACAGGTAGATAGAAGTAGGGAAAGAAAGAAAGATAAAATTGCAAAGAAAGAAAGAAGAAAGAAAGAAGAAAGGATAGATAGAAGTAGGGAAAGAAAAAGAAAAATGCAAAGAAAGAAAGAAAGAAGGGAAAGCAAAGAAAAAGCAGTATTTAAGGGGTCCGGTCAATACTTCATAAATAATGGACAATTTCGTTTCTATTATTTAACAAAACAGGTCTATACTTGTTTTGTTTTTTTTTACTGAAAAAAAGAAAGAAAGAAGAAAGAAAGAAACAAAGAAACGAACAAACAAACAAACAAACAAACAAACAAACAAAAAAATAGAAAAGATAGCGTTATTTAACGTTTTCCGTCAATACCTCATAAATGATCGACAATTCTATTTTGATTGCGTTAATAAACAAGAACCTACTGGGTTTTAGAGAAAAAAAATGAAAGAAAGGAAGAAAGAAAGAAGCGGAAAGAGAAAGAAAGAAAGAACAAAATATAGAAGTGAAGAGAGATAAAGAAACAAACAAAAAAAAAGAAAGAAAAAAGAAAGAAAGGAAAATAGCCGTGTTTAACGTCTCCCTTCAATACCTTTTAAATAATGCACAATTTCGTTTTGATTGCTCAGAAAAAACAAGTAATCTACTTGGATTTAATAAAAAAAAAAGTGAATGAAAGAAAGAAAGTGTATAATTAAAAAATGAAAAAGGAAAAAGGCAGGCGGGAAGTAAAACGAGTGAATCTCCGAAGAGCTTCTTGACCTGACGCAAAAGAGACAGAAAACGACGCCAAGATATGGAATGAAATACAAGAGACTACACAAGCAAATACGGAGCAAATGTAGAGAGGCTAAAGAAAGATGGCTCAAAGACAAATGTGCCGAAGTAGAGAGAGACTGAGCACAACAAATAATGGAGACATGCATAAAAAAATAAATAAAGGAACTAATAGGGCAAAGGACCTGCTCAGCAACAGGATGTATAATAGCAAAGGATGGCACACGACATTAGAAAAAAATACTTCAGAGATGGGACGAATATATCGGAGCTCACTTCAAGAGAGAGAGAGCAACCAACGAGGCACAAAATTACGGATGAACCAAAAATATTAAAAACCGAAGTGGAATCGGTTATGACCAAATTGAAGAGAAATAAAGAGAAATAAATCAGCGGGACGTTGGCATCTTTAGAAAGCTTTGGCTTAAACAGACTAACAGAAATAATTAACGAAGCTTACAACAGCGGCAATATACCGAAGGACTTAAGCAGATCAATCTTTATAGCCCTACATGAGAAACCAAGTGCAACTAAGCTTCATCTAACAATCATTTTAATGAGACACATAACAAAACTTATCATCCGGATTCTGATGAACAAAACGCGCAGCAGAATCGGCCCAGCGATAAGACAGGAACAATGTGGCTTCGTTAAAGATACCGGAACGCGGAATGCGATATTTATGCTCAGAATGCTATCTGAAAAACCAAAAGAAATGCCGAATGATCATGATTGTATACGTCTTGAAGGGACACGGCACATGAAGAAGAAGAATCTTTTATGGATTACTGCTGTAATCAGCGGGACCAGACGGGATTGTAAAAGAGATGTTGATGTCTTTAGAAAGCTTTGGCTTAAACAGACTAACAGAAATAATTAACGAAGCCTACAACAGCGAATAACAAAGAAAATAACAGTGCAAAAGACATGTTCAGCAACAGGATGCATAAAAGCAAAGGTTGACACACTAATATTTGAAAAAGAAAATATACTTTAGAGATGCGGCCTCGGTCGAGATCGAACTCACTACACCCCTCCAGTATTCCCTGTGCATTTGGAACCCTGGCGCAGTTTATAGCGAAATTCATAATCTTGTCAAATAGCTGAATAGTTGATGCTTTGCAAGGGCTAACAAGGGTGTTTTTATTGTGACACCAACAATGTATGGGTTGCCTCCAGGCCCCATCCTGTTATTTAACCCATAGCTGAAGGGAAATGACGGATTAATACCTTTCCCAAGGGTACCAGTGCTTAAGTGAATGCAGGTCACTGAACGCTTACATCGCCTGGCATTCCCAAGCCGTCACCCATCTAAGTACTGACCAGGCTAACGTTGCTGTTAGTATCAGGTTATCCAAGCCCTCCTTCTTCATTGCATGTCCTAGAAACTTTAGCTGTCTCTTCCTGATGCTCAGAATTAATTTTCATTTTCGTTTCCATCATTTCCAAAACCTCATCATTGCTCCCATGCTCGATTCATGATATCCGCAACATCCTTCTGTAGAACCACATTTCAGTTGCTTCAAGTTTTTCCTTCATCCTTGATAATATTGCCTAGCATTCACTGACATATTCAATAAGAGACAATACATAGTAATCCATTATGTGGCGAAATTGTCCTGTCCGTTAATATTCTACGCAGCTTCAGGGACACGTCCTCCGCGATGCCAATTCTGTATAACTGTAAAGATTCAACCGAATCAGTCACGTTTGCCTGTCTGTCTGTCTGTCTGTCCGTGGACAAGATATCTCAAGAAACATTCGATGGATTCGGATAATTTCCAGGGAGAATTGGTCACAAGACAGGTACGAATTGATTTGATTTTTGGTTCCATTTTGTATAGAATAAAGTTTATGGGTTATTTTTTCTTTAATTGCTATTTTGCACGCTTCATTCTTCATTTAATTTTAAGACCGGTCGAGCTAATTTTTTATATTTTCACCCTTGGGAGCGGTCATGTTCATTGCAGTTATTCTCATTTTAATAATCATCTCTTGCTAATCACTGGGTTGACTGGCAAAGGTTTGCGGTCTTTGAGTGGTTTTGTTATTCATTTGTTGCCTATTTAGGAGACAGACGACTTATATATATATATATATATATATATATATATATATATATATATATATATATATATATATTAGATAATAATTAATAATCATCTCTTGCTAATCACTGGGTTGACTAGGAGAGGTTTGCGGTCTTTGAGTGGTTTTGTTATTCATTTGTTGTCTATTTAGGAGACAGACGACCTATATATATATATATATATATATATATATATATATATATATATATATTAGATAATAATTAATAATCATCTCTTGCTAATCACTGGGTTGACTGGGAGAGGTTTGCGGTCTTTGAGTGGTTTTGTTATTCATTTGTTGTCTATTTAGGAGACAGACGACCTATATATATATATATATATATATATATATATATATATATATATTAGATAATAATTAATAATCATCTCTTGCTAATCACTGGGTTGACTAGGAGAGGTTTGCGGTCTTTGAGTGGTTTTGTTATTCATTTGTTGTCTATTTAGGAGACAGACGACCTATATATATATATATATATATATATATATATATATATATATTAGATAATAATTAATAATCATCTCTTGCTAATCACTGGGTTGACTGGGAGAGGTTTGCGGTCTTTGAGTGGTTTTGTTATTCATTTGTTGTCTATTTAGGAGACAGACGACCTATATATATATATATATTAGATAATAATTAATAATCATCTCTTGCTAATCACTGGGTTGACTGGGAGAGGTTTGCGGTCTTTGAGTGGTTTTGTTATTCATTTGTTGTCTATTTAGGAGACAGACGACATATATATATATATATATATATATATATATATTAGATAATAATTAATAATCATCTCTTGCTAATCACTGGGTTGACTAGGAGAGGTTTGCGGTCTTTGAGTGGTTTTGTTATTCATTTGTTGTCTATTTAGGAGACAGACGACCTATATATATATATATATATATATATATATATATATATATATATATTATTGATAATAATTAATAATCATCTCTTGCTAATCACTGGGTTGACTAGGAGAGGTTTGCGGTCTTTGAGTGGTTTTGTTATTCATTTGTTGTCTATTTAGGAGACAGACGACCATATATATATATATATATATATATATTAGATAATAATTAATAATCATCTCTTGCTAATCACTGGGTTGACTAGGAGAGGTTTGCGGTCTTTGAGTGGTTTTGTTATTCATTTGTTGTCTATTTAGGAGACAGACGACCTATATATATATATATATATATATATATATATATATATATATATATTAGATAATAATTAATAATCATCTCTTGCTAATCACTGGGTTGACTAGGAGAGGTTTGCGGTCTTTGAGTGGTTTTGTTATTCATTTGTTGTCTATTTAGGAGACAGACGACCTATATATATATATATATATATATATTAGATAATAATTAATAATCATCTCTTGCTAATCACTGGGTTGACTAGGAGAGGTTTGCGGTCTTTGAGTGGTTTTGTTATTCATTTGTTGTCTATTTAGGAGACAGACGACCTATATATATATATATATATATATATATTAGATAATAATTAATAATCATCTCTTGCTAATCACTGGGTTGACTAGGAGAGGTTTGCGGTCTTTGAGTGGTTTTGTTATTCATTTGTTGTCTATTTAGGAGACAGACGACCTATATATATATATATATATATATATATATATATATATATTAGATAATAATTAATAATCATCTCTTGCTAATCACTGGGTTGACTAGGAGAGGTTTGCGGTCTTTGAGTGGTTTTGTTATTCATTTGTTGCCTATTTAGGAGACAGACGACCTATATATATATATATATATATATATATATATATATATATATATATATTAGATAATAATTAATAATCATCTCTTGCTAACCACTGGGTTGACTGGCAAAGGTTTGCGGTCTTTGAGTGGTTTTGTTATTCATTTGTTGCCTATTTAGGAGACAGACGACTTATATATATATATATATATATATATATTAGAGAAACCTTTCAAAATTCAAAGGTGCCGGATGTACATTTCGACATAGGATCTCTAACAGAGATTCACGTCAGCGACATTGTTTTTTCCAAATGGCGAAGGCCCTGGGGTAGAGTGTGGAGGGGTTTTAGGTTAACAACGGTCACAAAGTAGAAAAGGACAGAGCTGGTAGTCGCGGGGTTACAGGGTGTTGAAACGGTATATTTAGGAAGGGGAGGAATAGAAGTTCATATTTTATAAAGATAGACAACGAAATGAGTTAAATTTCTTTTTAACGTTAAGACTTTGGGCTGTTTGAAGAGGTGTATTTAGGCGAGAAGGAATGGGTTTCAATATAAGATTTTAAAATGTTTTCTTTATTTAAGTTTATTTGATTAAACCTTTTAGGTAGAGGCGATCTAAATGCCAAGTACAGGAAGTTATCCGTTTAAAAATTATTAAAGAAAAAAATTTTAGAGAAAAAATATTAGAGAAAAAATGGTTTAGTAAAAGAATCCATATTTTCTAAAGATAGGTAATTAAAGGAGCGTGGGCTAGGAAGGTAGGGGGTTAAAATACTTTTTAAGGTTAACGTTAGGGTAAAATTAAGATTAAAACTTAAATTGAATCCTTTTAATTTATATTCTAACATCTAGTCAACGGGGATATAAATTCTAAATTTAAGTATTCGAAACATTTGTCTTGTGGCAGCACTTACTAATGAATTCCCTCCTAAGATTCAGTAGCCGGTGTTGGTGGGGCTATTTTAATATTGAACTTTTCCAGTAAACATAGACAGCACCTATCACGAAAATTCTTCGGAATACGGGCTGAACCTATCAGTTTCCAGCTAATTTCGGGATCTGGCCCTTCCTCTTTCATTTTCCAGAAGGCCCGCGAAAGGGCTGTCTGGTACCTCTGACCGAGGTTAGAAAAGGAGTACCTGTGGTTATACAGTCTTTGTTTGAAAGGACCGGTGGACATACCGATATAGGTCCGGAAGTCGTTTTTTTTTTTTTAGATGGAGAAATGCGGGCTTCATAAATCACCTGGGTGGATTTGCATTTTCCCTCCACCGGGTAGGCGTCCACAGAAATACAGTTGCAATCGTTTAGAATTCCGGACCTAGATTCAGCATTGCGCAAGTTCACCTGAATACTCCTATTATGGGAACTAAATAGGATGTCCATATTCGGGATGCAAGAATAACTAATATTAAGGGTGTACCTCATATATATATATATATATATATATATATATATATATATATATATATAAGGGTGTACCTTAAATATATATATATATATATATATATATATATATATATATATATATATATATATATATTAAAAACAGTAATTGGTATAGAAGAAAAAGTGCGAGATGCGCCGTGACAGATTTGTTTAAAATGTAGATTTATTGTTGCTATTATTATAATTATTACTTGCTTTTTGTTTGATATATGAAGTGTCCATTATGGTATTTGTGTTGCTACATGTGTTTCGTGTCTAAAGTTGATTCTTTTCGGGCGAATAGACTTTTGACTTCACATATAGAGATACGTTTACATTTTGATAGCAAAGGTATTATGTATGAATAGATAAGTCAAGTGCTTGGCCATCAGAAAATGCAAACGGATCTCGACATTTGAAGTCACAAGTTTATTCGCCTGAAAAGGGTCAATTTTAGACTTGAACCACGTGAAACAACTCAAATAGAATTATAGACACTTAATGTTTATCATACAAAAATGCAAGTAATAATTATAATAATAGCCACAACAAATCAACAGTTTAAACAAAACGTTCGCGACTTCTCCCTCTCTCTCTCTCTCACACACACACACTCTCTCTCTCTCTCTCTATATATATATATATATATATATATACATATATACATAGTCATCCGCATACAAGCTTCTATCACATCTGATTAGTGTTTCTAGACATCCGATTGCTTTCACCGCTGGATCGAAACGACTAATTTGGCGTCAGTCAGAAAACCTACCCCTAAACTATCGGCACACAGCTGGGAGAGATTTTTAACGTGTTATCTATCCACGGTGTATACACACGCCATCAGCAAGAAGAACTTAATTTATGACAAAAGAGTAATGCGTAAATAAAATAATAAGTAACACACACACACACACACACACACACACACACACACACACACACATATATATATATATATATGGTCATATTTTTATTATAATTTTCTAATAAAAACAAAGTTTACTAGAACACAAGAGCCGTTGTGTTTCGATACCATCTTATTAGCACCTCGTCAGGCAGTGAAATCTTGTTTTACTGTTAGAAATTATTATAAATATAAGAAAATATTTCACTGCCTGACGAAATGCGTGTAAGATAGTACCAAATATTTGCAGTAAACTCTGTTTTTATTAGAGAATTATGATAAAAATATTACCACATTTGTATCGAGCACTCTTTATAAAAGTAAACCTGCTTTCTTGCATGCTGGAAGTTCTCTTCAGTCGTTCCTTCATTTAAGAATTGTGGTGAACCCTCGGACCCTTCTAACTATCGCCCTATCAGTCTTCTACCGATATTCGGGAAAGTATTCGAGGATATAATCAATGCTGAAATAGTTCATCATCTCACCGCCCACAAACTGTTCTCCGACAGGCAATATGGATTCCGCTTTGCCAGGTCCACAGCCGACCTGCTAACAACCGTAACGGTGTACATGATACAGGCCCTTGATGAGTCTGACGAGGCTCGCGCGGTTGCTCTGGACATCTCCTAGGCTTTCCACAGGGTTTGGCACTCTGGCCTCCTATGCAAACTACGCGGTTATGGTATTACCGGTCGCCTGCTTGACTTAATCCAATCTTTCCTAAATAACCGAAAAATGAAGGTCGTTCTGAATGGGCGTGCCTCTTCGTCCTACAGCACGAATGCTGGTGTCCCACAGGGCTCTTTCCTGGGCCCGACGCTTTTCCTTATTTTCATCAACGACCTCCCAGATGAGATCAAGTCCCAAGTAGGCATCTACGCAGATGACACTACAATATACTCCCGCACCAGTAAGAAACCTGCCGTGGCGGACAGACATAATCTCTCTGCTGACCTTGAACGGGATCTACACTCTGTGGTGAACTGGGGCAAGAAGTGGCTTGTGAACTTCAATTCATCTAAGACCAAGCTGTTGTCTGTCAACCATTACAGGCAACCTCTCCTGCCTCCCATAAGCATGGACCAAGCGATTCTCCCGGAGAGTAATACACTACGCCTCCTCGGACTTACCCTGTCCTCAGACATCAAATGGAACCACTATATTGAATCCATAGCAAAATCTACTGCTAAGAAGGTTGGGTCACTATGTCGATCCAGGATGTTTTTTCCACCTGAATCCATCCTGCATATATACAAGTCAACCATCTATACGTGCATGGAGTACTGCTGCCACTTATGGTCAGGTGCCACTGCCGTTCTCCTTAGTGTTCTTGACAGCCTCCAAAGGAGAGTCTGTAATGTGATAGGTGATCTGGCGGCTCGACTGCAGCTACTTCCCCATCGTCGAAATGTGGCCTCCCTTTGTCTGTTCTATAAATACTTTCATGACTTCTGCTCAGACGAACTTAAGTCACTGATGCCTCCTCAACAGGTGTTTACTCGTGCAACCAGACTGGCATCTGGGTCCCAACCATTCACAGTCAGATTAGCCAAATGCAGACGTGAGTTCTACTCCTGCAGCTTCTTCTCTCGCACTTCCTGCCTGTGTAATTCGCTTCCGTATTCTTGCTTTCCTGGCGGCTACAACCTCCAGAAATTTAAATGCAAAGTCAATACTCATCTACTAACCACTGGACTCTAGCTCTCTCCCCACCTCCGTATAACCTTCCCTTTCTCTCCACCTATGTATCTGTCATCACACCTGCTTTCTCAGCTGTCTATTGTTCCTTTCTAACTAGTTTGTACTCCTCACTCTTTTCTAATTAATCTTTTTACATTTATGTAGCCCCCTGCACATCAGTGGCGTTTCCGCCTTGCTCGGAGTGAAATGATTAAAAAAAAATGCATGAACAAAAAGGTAAATAAACCTCCGAGTTCAACAACTTAGTTACACTATATATATATATATATATATATATATATATATATATATATATATATAATAACCTAATGAGTCAACAAACCTACCAAGGTTACACCTAACCGGATCTTCAGAAAAGGTTGGCCCTGAAGATTCCTAATCTACTTACGTATTGAGAGCTTTTTTGTTATAGATTACTCGTCTCGGTTTTTTTCTTTGGGCTACTAACTGTTTCTTTTTTTTACAAACATTGTTTCCTTCGGTGTATATACTCGGAGGATTTTTGAAACGAGTATAGTGATAAGTATACAAATATATATATATATATATATATATATATATATATATATATATATTAGGAATTGTACGGATGGGTTGGCAGTACACTGCTTGTAGTGATATATTTTATTTAGTGCTCGATAATTTGTAGAGCATTACATCCTGATGAGGTGCTAATAAGATAAGTACCGAAACACAACGCCTCTTGTGTTGCAGTAAAGTATGTTTTTATTATAGACTTATAATAAAGAAAATACTAGATATAATGCTCCACTAAGCATCGAGCATTCTTAATAAAGTAAATCATTTCAAACAGTGAACTGTTAACCCATTAATTTGTACTAATTC
>JBBBDQ010001846.1:515000-552500 GCA_037127315.1 Ascarosepion bandense
AACTGACGTCACTTAGCAATCTAGTAATCTCTTTTTTGTTTTTAATGAATGTTTCCTGTGTCTTAATACTTTACTCAGCTTCTGGAATGCGTCCTTCGCCATGACAATTCTCCTTTAGATCTCTGTGTCGCACTTTCTGTCTTCAGTTAGAACACTTCCCAGATATTTAAATTTTTGTACCTGCTTGATTTTAATATCTCCCACCTGTATTTGGCATATTGGGCTACCCTTTTTACTGATGACCATGCATTCGGTTTTCTTGTACTTTATTTCTAGTCCTTTCTTGTCACTCTTTTCAGCTACCTTCTGTAGGAGGTCTTGTAGTTTTCTTTCCGTGTCTGCAATCAGTGGTGCATCGTCTGCTTATATTATGTTGTTTAAATTGTGAATTCCGATGACAAATCCAGGCATAACTTCTAGGGTCCTCAAAATAGTCTCGCTGTACAAGTTAAACAGGTCTGTTGAAAAGACACATCCTTTTCTTACGCCCCTATCTATCTTTGTTTATCTGCTAAATTCGTTACCTGTCCGTATGCAGGCAGTTTGCTGCCAGTAGAGATTCTTCATTACCGTAGTATCTTTCCCAAATATGTCGAGACTGCTGAGCATCTCCATCAATTCTTTGTCTCGTATTTTGTCAAACGTCTTTGCATAATCGATTAAGCATTCCACGTAAATATACTTTTTGTTTTAATACAACGGAGTGAAAGAAATTATTACTGGTGGTATTGTTAATTGGGCTTTATTGTACTTCACGATATGAGTTCTGTTTGAAAATAAATATATATATATATATATATATATATGTTTAATACTTATGTACTTGTAAAATCCAAAAAATAGAGAAATTAGCTAGAAATTGGGAAAAAAAATTTTTCATTATATTCGAAGCGAATTTTTTTTTTTGAGCCAGTGGAAGTGAGAAATGGCGATAATCACAACGAGTTGTCAGAACTTTTGATGGGGTAAAAATTAAGGTCAAGTACTTGCTCCCACATCTGCTGGGAAATGATTTTAAAATTTTTGAAAACCTAAGATGATGTAATTAAGAAGAAGAGGACAAAATGACATTACATCATGTGAGTTGAGCCATAACGGCTACGAGGTTTTCAACGTGACTTTTCTGAGATCAAAAAACACAGCGTGGGCAGAAAGTTCACCGTTGTAATAGACGTCTTAAGGACCAGCTGCTGTTACGAGATCGTCGTCAGAACTGGTGCCGTTTCGATAGCATCAACCCACACTGGTTTCATTCGTTGAACCATAACTCCACCTTTAATTGCGTAAGTGGAAAATAATCTCATTGATCAAAATTTTGAGTCGCATAGATACTCGGTTCATCCCCCAAGAGAAGTAGGGTCAGATATAAAAATCGAGGCCCCAGTGAGAAAAGTCAGTGAGTTGAAATTGCAATCGAGATGTAACGACTAAGGGAAAAGTGTTCCCAACTGGGGGCCACGACCCAGAGACTACTCACTTTTCATAGAGCTCCGGGCTGAAGATGCAAAGAAACGTAGAAAAGCCTGCCGCCGATCGACTTAAAAGTGTTAAAGTCAAATAAGGTGACTTAGCGAAAAATGTATAGAAACAGAATGAACCGAGAAAGAATTAAACTAGCTGAAAAGAGATTTTTAATGCCGAGCGAAGGAGACAAGACGAATGCTCAACTTTGGCCGTTTCCGTAAAATTTCCGTAACGAACTGTAAAAAAAAGACTTGTTTTTATTTAGAAAATTGAAAGCTCTGAATATTCTTAGCGAAAACTTCGCACTGTAATGAAAAGACTTTCTTTTATTTGGAAAATTGAAAGCTCTCATTACTCAAACGAATCCTTGTCTCCGTTCTAAACTTTGAAATTCGGCGATTAGATATTCTGCTTTTATAATTAATTATATTTTTTATATATATAAAAACTTTTTTTCGTAACTCATCCAGGCCTCTTTGAACTTATTTACTTTTTTTTGGGTGGGTGCCGTATTTAATTCTTTTCAACACAAGTGTGCACGAGTGTCCGGTCTGGTTTGAGGTGGTAGAGAAACGGCTACCGGATTTTCAACGTGACTTTTCTGAGATCAAAAAACAGCGTGAGCAGGAAAGTTCACCGTTGTAATAGACGTCTTGGGACCAGCTGCTCTTACGAGGCTATCATCACGATTAGCGACCCGAGAGCGTCGTCATAATTGGTGCCGTTTCGATAGCATCAACCCACTCAGGTTTGGGTCATGATCATCACAAGTTCCGGACTAGGAGCAGCGAGCCAGCCTGGAGCAAGGTGTCACATGGGTACAAGTTGTTCTTTATTTGTATTGACCTTTTAGAGAGCATCCTAATCATTAGCGTTCCTTATGCCAGTGTCTTGAACAAACCCGCACTGTTCTTGGCCTGATTCTCCTTGCTGTATTTATCAGTATTCGGACGATCAGTTTTGTAATATGACTCATTAAGCTGATCACCACGCATTAATTCCCCCGAAATTACACTGTTTATTTTTCTGAAACAGGAACAAAGTTAGCAAACGATGCTAGGCACTGAAAACATTCTTTACATTTCTGATACGAAAACAAATTTAACGACGTTGCTGGGTAATGGAAACTGCGTTTACGCTTCGAATATGAAAACCAAGTTAACAGATGTTTTTCCGCACCGAAAACTTTGCTTAAGTAAGGGCTTGTTTGTTTGTTTCGAGGTTTAACGACCTATCAATCCGTATGGGATCATTTAAGGTCATAACAAATGATTTTGGGTAAGGTTATTTTATTTTTACAACAATTTTTTCTTTTCGAGTATCAAGATTCACTGCGATTTGTTTTTAAGGGCAGGGTACCCAAGTCCTACCCTTGTTATTTCACCCATAACTGGAGGGAAGGGACAGATTAATACCTTTCCCAAGGGTACCAGTGCTTAAGTGAATGCAGGGTATTCAACTGGAATTCGAACTCAGCACCCTGATTTCTCTTTCCACTGCACCACAACGCACATTCGTCACTATACGCTTACAGCACCTGGTATTCCCAAACGGTCACCCATCTAAGTACTGACCAGGCTCAACGTTGCTTAACTTCGGTGATCGATCGAGAACCAGTGTATTCAACGTGATAGGCCGTAAGCCTCTAAGTAATGTGCACTGAAGCAAAGTTAATAAATGTTGCTGGGCAGTGAAAATCTCAATTTTGTGGGGAAGGTTAAAGCTTGATTTACGATTCGGATACAAACACATCGATCAATAAATCCCGGGCATAACTAACAAAAAAAAAAAACAACTTCTAGGTAAAATTCGACATTATTTATCAATATGTACTTCTTCTAGGGTGATATACTGATTCCAACGTTTCTCTAACAAATCGATGCCTTTTTTTGTACGACAATTATTCGTCAAAACTCAAAATACACCTCAGTTTCCGATATCACTTCTCCATTGGAGCCAAATCTTTCTCCCTTCTGTCCTTGAGGTCTGCAAACAGCCAGTAGACGCTGGGGGCCAGATCTGAAGAATAGGGTGGGTGCGGAAGCAATTCGAAGTGCAATTCGTGTAGTTCTGCTATCGTTGCTATCGACTTATGACACGGTGCGTTGTCTTGGTGAAAGATCACTTTTTTCTTCTTCATTTGTAGCCGTTTTTTTATTTCTTTTTTCTAACGCAAAGTGTTATAAAATATTTTCTATTGATTTTTTTTTCTCCAGGAAATAGACGAACAAAATACTTTACGCATTCCAAAATACAGAGGCCAAAACCTTGCCTGTTGATGTTTGCATCTTTAGCCGCTTAGGACGGTTTTACCTTCTGCTGTCTACTCAGCTGACTGCCAATTTGACCCCGGAGTGAGATGGTGGATCCATGTTTCATCCATTGTCACAAATGTAGAAAAAATTCCTTCTTGGTGCGTGGAAACAGTTGCAAACAACACTCTGAATCGTCGACGCGTTGTTGGTTTTGATCGACTATGAGCAAACATGGCACCCACATTGAAGACAGGTTTCTTATTGACAAATATTTATGCAAAATGGTGAATACACTGCTTTTTAATATGTTTAAAACTTGCTAGCGAACTTAACTTTAATTTACGATCGACCAAAAAGAGTTTGTAGATTTTGGGGGTGTTTTCCGGGTCAACTGCCTATTTTGGTCGACTTGAGCGTTCAGCATCATTTATATCTGTATGAACACGTTTAGACTCAACATACGAATTGTTTCCAAATTAGCAGCGTCTGAATAACACTTTTCTAGGCATTGCTTTCCTTGAACAGTATTTTCCCATTAAAAAGCAATGCTTTATCAACACACGAAATTCTGATTTTTCCATTGTTTAGAAAATTTGCAAAAGTAACTTCACTTAAATAACTGTAATTATAAACTAATAATTCGATATAGCCCATCTTTTTCACGTGCCATTTAAAATTTTTTTTTATTATTTGCGATATCTATATGTCAGCTCCAGGACAGTGAGTGATGTGTTAAAACGAAGATAGCAAACGTTTCCGTGCAGTAAAAACTTAGTTTACTTTTCCGATACGAAGCTGCTATCTATTAACCATCACAGACAATCACTCCTACCTCCCATTAGCATGCATCAGGCTAATCTCCTTGAAAGTAAAACATTGCGCCTTCCTCGGGTTAACTCTCACAACAGACCTCAAGTGGAATGAATATATAGAATCCATAGCTCAATCCGCTGCTAAGAAAGTCGGTTCTCTGTGTAGGGTCAGGAAGTTTTTTCTGCCTGAAACAATCCTGCACATAGACAAATCTACCATCCGCTCGTGCATTGAAATATTGCTGCCATATCTGGTCAGGTGCTCCTGCTATCCACCTAGGGGTCCTTGACAAAATACAACGGTGAATCTGTCATGTGATCGCTCTCGACTTGGCAGCTCAGATACAGTCAATTTCTCACCAGTGCAATGTGGCTTTCCTCTGTCTCTACTACAAATACTTTCACGGCCTCTGCTCCGATGAACTGAGCTCACTGGTGCCCACTATATATTAATTTAATCGAGCCACAGGATTAGCCACTAGATCCCACCATTTTACTGTGAAACCAATAAAATGTAAACGAAAATTCTACTCCAGCAGCTTCTTTTCTTGCACTTCCCCCCTGTAGAATTCTCTTCCATTTACTTGCTTCCCCGACAGCTACAATCTCCAAGAATTTAAATGTAAAGTTAATAGCCATCTTTTATTTTACTAATCTGCATCCTTTTTCTCATGCTCCTTTCTCCATTCAGTCAAGTCTCATCAGTATTCTCATCCTTCTCTTACCCACTTCTTGACACCCCCTATAACCTGTCACTCTTTCTCATAACTTTCCTCCTATGTAACTTCCTGCAAAACAGTGGCAGTAAAATGCCTTGCTTGGGGCGATATGATTATAAAAAAAGTCTACGATTCTTATTTTTCTCTTTCTTTTTCTTTCTTTCTTTCTTTCTTTCTTCTCTCTTTCTTTTGTTTCTTTTTGATTCTTTCAATCCTACGATTCTTTCTTTTGCTTTCTTTTTCTTTCTTTTTTTCTTTCTTTCTTTTTTCTTTCTTTTTCTTTCTTTCTTTCTTTATCCTCTCTCTCTCTCATGCTCCTTTTTCCGTCCACTCTACACTCATCAGTATTCTCATCCTTCTCTTACCCACTTCCTGACACCCCCATAACCTTTCACTCTTTCTCAGAACTTTCCTGCTATGTAACCCTCTGCAAAACAGTGGCAGTAAAATGCCTTGCTTCTGGTGATATGATTTTAAAAAATAAAGAATAAAAAAATTAAAAAAATTAAGAGCCGTTCCTGGGCTGGAAAATCTTCGCTTTTTGATAAGAAGTAGAAGTTAGAAAAAAATGGCGTTTGGAAATATCCAAACAAAAATCTCCTACTCTAAAACAAATAAGATAATAATAATCATTGCAGTGTTGTGCAAGCTTTCTGTGGTCGAGCTGTAAAAGTTCCTTAGATTATGCGATGGTCTTCATTTTTTTTTACGCAGGACGCATACTTGAATCTTCTTGTAGGGAACATCTTACTTTATTTATTAACACACGGAAAAGAAATTTCATGATCTCTTATGAGTCTTGCTCGCATCTGTCGAGTGAAAGGAGCTGACTTGGAGTAACATTTTGATGCTGGTTAGGAGATATTGGGGATACTATTAAATATCGTCAACCCCACCCGAAAATAGAATAATTTAGGTTTGCTTTTTTTGTTTCGGTATGTCTAAACTTACCCAGGGTATGTATGTTTATTGGCCCTAATCTATCCTTTTTGTCCCACTTTCTTTCATTTAATTTCGCATCCCTCTCTCCGTTAGATGACTACAAATATTAGTTTCCTGTTAGATGTGGTGCAATTTAAATTTTCGAGTGTGTTTATTTCATATCAGTTATTGTGTTTGGATGACTGCGTGATTGTATGATTGAAATCAATGACTGTTTGATTATACACGCCCAGTTAAAATTTCGAAATTTAACAGAGGATAGAAAACGAGAAAAACTATTAAACCTCAATTGAAAGAAGACAAAATCGATGGTTGTGAGCAAAAAAATTAAACATTCATTCTTAATATGCTCACATGTAGCCTGCTATGTCCTATTTTACAACTTTATTAAACTTTACCGTTTATATAGAACGTGGTTAATTTTGTTTTAAGCACATATATTGCATGAAGAGACCATGAAGGTTGAATTAAAATACAACGCAATATGTCTGTCTGTCAACCATCATACAAAGTAACCTCTAAGTACAGAGTTACATTCTATTGAATATGCTTGGTAAGAGACGTGTAACTGTGATTCGAAAATGATGTTTGGAAAAAACTCCATCACCACGACTGATTAAAGTGTATCCGTTGTTCGTAGAGGGACTATCGATCTTTAAAATGGCCTCCTTCATGGGACTAATGCTTTCATATGCAAAACCAGGATTGTTAGAGAAGGGTTTTCCTCGGAATATGACAATCAATTCAACTTATTTGGTGGTCTCTTGTCAAAAGACGACATTCCGATGGACGTTTCTACGAAGGAAAATGGAAAATGCTATTTAAAGCAGGAAAACTCGGTTTGACCTGCTCCTCTGAACGTAAATACCAAAAACAAAGAGTATTATACATATATACATATATATATATATATATATATATATATATGTGTGTGTGTGTGTGTGTGTGTGTGTGTAGTGTATCGAGGCAGCATATAATTTTCTAAACATACTGTTAAATATAAAAGACAATGAATGTCTATTATGTTTAATCATGAGCCGTTCTAAACATCGTATTTTGGCTTTAATTTCAGGGTAAAATAAAGACAAAAATTTTCCAACATTTGGATAATTTTTTATTAAGTTGGTTCTAAGCTTTTGGCTCATTGATGGCGGATATTTTTATGTTAACGTCCTTGTAACCTCTCTGAAGATGGCTCATGTGAGCCGAAAGCTTAGGAACCATCTTAATAAAATTATCTAAATTTTGGAGAATTCTTGTCTTAATTTCCATCAGAAATTAAAGGCAAAATACGATGTTTAGAACAGCACATGATTAAACATAATAGACTTTCATTGTCTCTTATATTTAACAGTATATGTTTAGAAAAAAATATATATATATATAAGGTTGAGTCGTGATGATGTTTAGTGCAAATATTTTATTTTAGTGTTTTAGTGATAAAATAGTTACTTTGACAAGAAGATTTTTTGTCGTAAATTGCTCGATATTAAGATAGAGTTAATCCGTTAATAGAGTTAATGCGGAGAAATTAGTTAATACGTCACCCACTTTGAACACAGCTTTTCATTGACAAATGTCCATGCAAAATAGTGAATACACTACCTTCTGATATGTTTCTTCTTTGCTATAGTATGCAACTTCAATTTACGATAGACCAAAAAGAGTTTGTAGACTTTTGGGGTGTTTTCTGGGACAACTGGTGATTTTGGGCAACTTGAGGGTTTAGAATCATTTGTGTCTCTATGAACACGTTTAAACTCAACATACCCATTGTTTCCAAATGACCAGAGTCCGAATAACACATTTCAAGCCTTCGCCTTGCTTGAACAGTATATATATATATATATATATATATATATATATATATATATATATATATATATATATATATATATATATATATATATATGTAAAAAAATCACAAGATCGCCAAAACCTACCGCGGTTTCACACAACGGCTCGTCAGGGCAAAGGCAAACCAAGGACTAATCAAATAAATAGACACCACCAAACAAAGACTAACAGACCAGCCTACCCGAGGGGGGAGGGGGAGGTAAAAAAAAAAAACAAAAAAAAAAAAAAGAAAAAATAGCCAAAGACTCTAAGCAAGAAATTTAGCTTTATGGAATCTACACCTATTCAATATTTCAGTTTTGGCATTAATAAGGTTGTGAGCAGGTTCGAATCTAGCTATCGCTAACTTCTCGTCATCACATAACCTACAAAATTTACTGCCTTTGTTATATATATATATATATATATATATATATATATATATATATATAAGTAATTTATCGACGTCAACAGAATGCAGAAAGCACTGGGTCTCATCAGCATTACGCATTCACAACCAGGAATTGAAACCTAGACAGTTAGGTTATGAAGCAAACGTCATACCAACTGAACCACGGTGACGAAGAGGTAACGAATTAAACTCGATGAAGTGCCGGTCGTTCGCATATTCCGTGGTGGAACTCATCCAAGTTCCTTTACCCATAGGACGGTGCCTCCCAGAGCCACGACTACTTTCTCACCAAGTCGCTCACTCCAGAGCATCATAAGCAGGTTGAAGCAATGATATAACAGAAATAGTAGTAGGATTTTAAATAATTAAGTAATTCATTGAGTTTTTATCAAAACATAAAACTCGATGAACACACTAACCTGCTCCCATTCTATCAAACACTCTTCCCATTTGCCCAACCCTCATCCTCGGTATCCTTACTCATCTGTCACCTTCCTCCTGACATTCCCTATGTCTAACCACTCCTTCTCTTTGCCTTCCCCTATGTAGCCCCATGCGCAATAGTGGCAGTGGAATGCCTTGCTTGGGGTGAAATGATTTTTAAAAAAAATTAACTTAATTATTTCAAATCCTCCTACTATTTCTAAAATATATATATATATATATATAAGATTAAGTCGTGATGATGCTTAGTGAAATATTTTTTTATTTGTTTAGTGATAAAATATTTTGACAAGAAGGGTCTTATCGTAAATTGCTCGATATTAAGATAAAAATAAGCCGTTAATAAAATTAATATGGAGAAGTAAGCTACGTGTGCATAGTCTTCAAGCAGACATATATTCACGCGCGTTTAATTAAGGTAATTAATAAAATGAATAGCAATAAAAATAAATCAACTACCTGAACAATGAATAGCAATAAAAATATGAACTAACTGCATATAATACAGCATTAAAAAGAAGTCAACAAAACAAAATCGATTAACCATCTGTAGAACCACACACATAGCAAAATATTAAATTACACCAAACTCAATACAAATAAAAACATAAAACCGGAGTACAATTGCAGTGAAAAATAAACCCTGAGGATTGAAGACATTATAATGGTGTCTAAACTTTGAAATCTGCATATCTCGCCTGAGTTAAGGGACAAACTTATCTATATATATATATATATATATATATATATATATATATGATGTATGGGTAGGTTTTGTAAGCTATCAGAATGCGTTTAGCAAAATAAATGAATGTAAAGAAATTGTTGAGTATTATTTATTATTCATTAATAAATCGAGATCAAAATCTCATCTTCAGAATGATTGGAGAGCTTGATTTCATGTTCGCTCGTGGATCGTGCCTTTCAACGAATGGTCATCTTTCGCTGCTACTGCTTTCTTTAATTGTAGTGTGTGTGTGTGTGTGTGTGTGTGTGTGTGTGTGTGTGTGTGTGTGTGTGCACCTGTAAGCGTGATTGTATTTGTATGTGAGCGTGTTTATGGTTTATATATGTGTGCGTTGACCGATAGTAAGATTTTACTTTATCGCATCTTTGTTAAAATGATAGTGGGCGCCGTTTTACGATCTGATGATATATTTGTCTGCTTTAATTTATTGTTAATATATGTGCACGTTGACCGATATGAGGATTCGGCATTTTTGCATCTCTGTCAGAGTGGTAGTGGGCGCCGTTTTACGACCTGATATTATATCTATCTGCTTTACTTGGAGGCGTGCTTATTTCTACACATTTTTTGCCATCCAGTATTCGTTCTCGTGTATTCTCGTGCGTGTGTGTGTGTGTCTGTGTGTGCGTGAGTTACAAAACTCTCATATATATATATATATATATATATATATATATATAGAGAGAGAGAGAGAGAGAGAGAGAGAGAGACAGACAGACAGACAGACAGACAGACAGACAGACAGAGTGAGAGAAAGGTACAGAAAGAGCGAGTAATATTATGAGTAATGATAGAATAGCCGTTTTTTTAGAAGGAAATTTTCGATATTCATTACCCTTCGCCGGAGCCTCTGTCTGGGTCCCTCTCCGCTCGGAAGCAGAAGTTGACCAAGTGAGAATCTGAATCAGTTGTGCCCGCTCCGTATTTAACACCTTCCTACCAAGTAAGATGTAACACAAAGTCAATCAAAGTAGGGGATCTGAACCCGTAAGATAAGCTAAATATATCCCGTAGACCCAGCTTAAGGTCTATTCATCCCAGTCGAGACTCTACCTATTGGGGGAGCCCCGTCTGAATCTCTCTTCGAACGAAATAAGAGAGCCGACCAAGAAAGTGTGTGCGTCATGTTTAATCATGTATGAACTTAGGTAGGCTCATTCGCTGACCCAAGACGACCATATACTCCTTGTACTAAAACACCACATTCTTACTTACCATTCCTACTGCAAACACCATAATGCCTAAAACAATGTGATAATGTAACTAATTCCATATTTAAAATTTGTATGTGGGGAGTGGGGATAACAAATTTAAAATTAAAAACTTCAATGAATATTTATACAATGGTTAATACTATTTACACAAACTAAACAACGATGTTGTTAGCAATAAACCCCCGGACAATCATTAATCATGACAGACACATTAGTTAGCTGGGCGAAATTTTATCAGGGCGTGTAAAAATCAAACAGTCATTCATTCAATCATACAATCACGCACTCATCCCAACACAACAACAGATACGAAATAAACACACTCGAAAATTAAAACTGCACCACATCTAACAGGAAACTAATATTTGTCGTCATCTAATTGAGAAAGGGATGCGAAATTAAAAGAAAGAAAGTGGGACAAAAAGAATAGATTAGGGCCAATAACCATACATACCCTGGGTAAGTTTAAACACACCTAAACTATTCTATTTTCGGGTGGGGTAGACGATATTTAAAAGGATTCCCAATATTCCCTAACCAGCATCAAAATGCTACTCCAAGTCAGCTCCTTTCACTCGACAGATGCGCGCAAGACACATCCACCTTCTGCCAAATTCTTACGAAAGGAGTAGTCGCCTTTCCGCCCTGATCGTTCAGGTGGTACTTAAAAAACAAGATCATTTAGGAAGAGGAAAACTTCTCGTCCCTATAGAATTTCCCCTGTCGCGTCGTCTATATCACGATTCGCATAATACTGATCTGGCGACTCGACTGCAGCCACTTTCCCATCGTCGAAATGTGGCCTCCCTCTGTCTCTTCTATAAATACTTTCATGGCTTCTGCTCGGATGAGCTTAAGTCACTGATGCCTCCTCAACAGGTGTTTACCCGTGCAACCAGACTGGCAACTGGGTCCCACCCATTCACAGTCAGGTTAGCCAAATGCAGACGACAATTCTACTCCTGCAGCTTCCTCTCTCGCACTTCCCGCCTGTGGAACTCACTCCCGTATTCTTGCTTTCCTGACGGCTACAACCTCCAGAAATTTAAATGCAAAGTCAATACTCATCTACTAACCACTGGACTATAGCTCTCTCCCCTCCCCTGTATAACCTTCACTTTCTCTCCACCTATGTATCTGTCATCGCACCTGCTTTCTCAGCTTTCTATTGTTCCTTTCTAACTAGCTTGTACTCCTCACTCTTTTCTAATTAATCTTTATACATTTTGCTTTAAAAATTTAGACATTTTACTTTAAAAATAACTTGTTGGTCATTTATTTTATGTATTGTTAATCGTTTTTATGTAAATATACATAAAATAGACTTTTATAGAAAAATATACATTTCTTAATAAAAACAATTTTTACCATAACACATTTTTGAAGGAAAAAAATATTACCAGCAATACATTTTTTAATACAAAATTAAAAGACATTTTCAGTTTTCTAAAATTAGTTTTTTAAAATCTTTCATCAAAATCTGACTAAATCAACCTTCTTACTATAACCGAACATTTAAAAAAAATAGCTTAAAACACCACCGTTTTTGCTTTAACTAACCCACAGAGGTATTGATATACCATTAAACAAAACCCAAATTAAACAAACTGCTTTCCTTTTTACTTAATCTCGAACATATGAGCAGTTTAGAATTTGATATAAATCTTATGTTAACATATTGCTTTTTTTTTTGTCTTTTTGAAAAAAATAATTGAAATATCAACCTGAAATCACGCGTCTTTATTTTCGTTCGAAAGATATAATTTCACTCTTTTGTCTTCATTTCTTCGGTAAATAATTTTCACGAAACAAATATGAGGAAAGGGGATGAAACTGACAATTCAAATATTTTTTTTCTCTTTTAAATCGTTTTTTAAATTACAGATTTTTATATGAGCTTTCTTTCCCCTGCTTTTCAAACGTCAATAAACAGAATCTCTAACTCCCACTTTTCTCGTCCATGAAAATTTGCACATCTCCGATAACACGAGCGATGAAATAAAATCCGAACACTTTTCAGCGATGTCAGCTCTTGAGAAGTGCTTAGAAAACAGCGGCTTTGTTACGAGGGGTGGAATGGTGCTTGACGTTTATGCAGTCAAAATGCAGAATTGTAAGTCCTATCAGGCTTCCTTCTTGACGAACAGAATATTGACAACATACGATATGCAGATGAAACTATGTTGACAGCAGAAACAGAAATTAAACGACGGAAGGTAGTAAAAAAAGGCAAGAGGAAAAGAATAAACCTCAATTTTATGAAGACAGAATGCATGGTTGTCAGTAAGGAAACAGCCCAAGACGTCAACTATGTATTCATGATAGCAAAATCAAACAAATACAAAAATATAAAGACTAGGAATTTTTTAATAGGGGATGAACTTAGATCACTGGTGCCCCCTAAATACGAATTTGCACGAGATACTAGATTAGCAACTAGATCCCACCCTTTTACAGTGAAACCGATAAAATGCAGCCGTAACTTCTACTTCAACAGTTTCTTTCCTCGCACTTCCCGACTGTGGAATTCTCTTCAACACGATTGCTTCCCCGACGGCTACAATCTCCAGGAGTTTAAATGTAAGGTCAATAAACACCTCCTAACACACTAACCTGCTCCCATTCTATCAAGCTCTCTTCCCATCTGTCCAACCCTCCTCCTCGCTATCCTTACTCATCTGTCACCTTCCTCCTGTCTAACCATTCCTTCTTTTTACCTTCCCCTATGTAGCCCCATGCGCAATAGTGGCAGTGGAATGCCTTGCTTGGGGTGAGATGATTAAAAAAAAAATGAAACATACGACACCTTAATATGAAGGTTCATTTCAATATTAGGCTATCCCAAAAGTTCGTAAACACTTGCGAAATGGGTTTATCTGATCCAGCACAATCGAAACAAGCGATGGGTTCAAAAAGGGCAAGAGACACCGTCGGTTCCAAAACAAGATCGACTAGCCAAGAAAGTCATGTTGTGCGTTAGGTGGAACTTTGAAAGAATTGTGCATTTTGTGTTAGTTCCAAATGGTCGTGCCATCAGTGCTGAATTTTACTGTCAGCAACTTGAGCGGGTCTACGAAAAGTTGAAGCAAAAGTACCCGGATCTGATAAACCGAAAGTGCGCTTTGATGCAGCAGAACAATACCAAGCCACACACCTCCAGGAAGACCAAAGACAAGTTTGAAGAGCTGGACGGCGTTGTGGTTCTGCCACATCCAGCCTACAGTTCTGACTGTGCTCCTTCAAATTACAGCCCTTTCCGCTCAATGCAACACTTTCTGAAGGGCCGCCCAATAGACTCGTTTGATAAAGCCGAGGAAGCGTGTCAAGAATTCTTTGATTCGAAGCCGGCTGAATGGTACTTTGACCAGATCCGAAAGCTTGCAGATCGATGGCAGAAAATCTTGGAAAATGATGGTCTTTATTTTGAGCAATAATTTTTGTTGTTTTTGCGAGTAAAATTTCAATTTTTTCCAAGTGTTTACGAACTTTTGGGACAACCTAATAGTAAAAGATTCATTCCAAAGTTGAATATTAAAAAATTGGGAATTATCGGTAGAAAAACGAAGAGTACGCAACTTTTACGCAATCTCATCACATCCATCTTACAGTGAATGATAAACAATCTCCCTCACAGATAAAGAAGACACTTAAGCAAATACATTCAATAATGAATCAGAAAACTATCAGCCACTGGTGTGTGTAGATTGTATATAACACGCTAAAGGTCCACCTTGTTCGACCGAGCGCCCATAGCTCAGAGGTAGAACCGCCGACTGAAGTGAATTCGGTCGGGTTTCAATCGGATATCTAACCGTACAGATTAGCTGTGATACAGCGAAGCAGATCTGTCTGTGGATCACTATTTACGCTCTCACACCCTGTTTGAGCACTCTGGAAGAATGGTAGACATTGAAAAAACACTAGCATCTACGCATCGTTCATTTAGTAATGAATTAGAACACTCTCAGCCATTGCGTGTGTATATCTATCTATCTATCTATATATATATGTATATATAAAACGCAAGATGTCTGTGTGTCTGTCTGTATGTCCTTTATACAAATCTACACTTTTTATCCAATTCTCACCAAACTTCACACAAATATTTTTTAGGTTTCCGGTCAGGTCATGGGTTACTTATATTTTCCGATTTTCCCGATATCGGAGATCGATACCCTGATATCCAATCAAGTCTGATCAAGATCAGGATTTCAGCTATTTAATCGTGGTTCGCTGCAGAATTTGCTCTAAGGTGGTAGAATTATAGTTTTTAGTCTCAAACATTAGTAGATCTTCTCAGACGACTCATTTTCCCCTATATCGGAAATCAATACCCCGATATTCTATCGAATCTGATCAAAAACCGATATTCAACTATAAATAGGACTCATTTTCTCCAATTTTACTTCCGATGGGTACGATAAGTTTTCATGGACTTACTTAAGTTAATTTATCCTTGGATGACTTATTTGACTCCGATATTGGAAATCGATACCCCGATATCCTATCGGGTCTGATCAAAATCAGGTTTTCGGCCCTTTTGCTTTGTTTTTTTTTTTGCTTCAGGTTTTGTTCTAAGTAGGTATGATTGTAGTTTTTAGTTTCGGCCATTTACTCAGAGGATTTATTTAGCCTTCAAAATTCAGTTTGCGTCGGAAAACTTATTTGACATCGATACCGGAAATCTAAATTTGACTTACATCCATTCATTTTTCTTTCAATCCACGGTTTCGTTTTGACTGCAAACAATTATTGCTTTTTAGTCTTTCGTGCCAACGTCCAAAGACTCTGAGCTCCAGGACCATGGATTAGTTTGAAAGCTTTCATTACACCTGAGCAACGCCGGGCTATACTGCTAATTGTACATAACACGGTTTTATTCCTGGCTAAGAGCAATCGGATGTCTAACTGATACAGCGAAACAGCGATTTGTCTGCGGATATATATATATATATATATATATATATATATATATATATTGAGTGAATAGTGTAGACATATTGTGTCTACTTATTTTTCTAATGGTCCTTTTCAGGTGCGCAATCCGGCAGCCTGTATCATGCGTTAGGTCTTTCTCCGTCTAACCTGGCGCACCCACAATGGCTTCCCTGGTTCGCGGCTGCTTCGGGTAGTTTGCCGTTGTCGTTGCACACCTCCGCCGAGCGAGCTGACAACCACTGTCACTACGCCGCAAGACAGGTCGAAAACAACATGGGATGTGCGTTGTGGTGAAGTGGATATCGACTAGGAACGAGAAATCGGGGAGCCGAGTTCGAATTCAAGTTGAATTCCCTCTATTCACTTACGCACAGATAAACTTGGGAAATGTATTAATCCATCATTTCCCTCCAGTTATGGGGTAAATAACAGGACAGATTGGATTTTATGGCCTTGACTGGCAAACAGTCTCCTGTAGAAAGTAATGTCAACCTACTGCGGGATAATCTTCTACCCAGTCTGTCATGCCTATTTCGAGACATGATCGCCCAAAGCACTTAAACTGACTGGCTGAATATAATAATTTTGAAACATGATTAATGCTTCTACTGGACATAAAGTGGGAGATCGGTTTTCTATTGTTATAAAGTAATAAAATGATCCCCCAGTAATTACTACTTAATAATATACTACATCTCATCCCCCTCTAGGTATAAGTCAAGCAATAGATTCTATTGGCTTGGCTGGCAACCAGTCTACAGCAGAAAGCAATGGCAACCTATTGCGGGATATTCTTCTGCCCAGTCAGTCATGTCTCCAAAGAGACATGATCGCCCAAAGCGTTTATCACGTATGGCACTTAAACTGACTGACTGAATATAAAAACTGGAAACATGATTAAGGCTTATACTGGTCATAAAGTGGGGGATCAGTTTTATATTGTTATGAAGTAATAAAATGATCCCCCAGTAATTACTACTTAATAATATACTACATCTCATCCCCCTCTAGGTATAAGTCAAGCAATAGATTCTATTGGCTTGGCTGGCAACCAGTCTACAGCAGAAAGCAATGGCAACCTATTGCGGGATATTCTTCTGCCCAGTCAGTCATGTCTCCAAAGAGACATGATCGCCCAAAAGCGTTTATCACGTATGGCACTTAAACTGACTGACTGAATATAAAAACTGGAAACATGATTAAGGCTTATACTGGTCATAAAGTGGGGGATCAGTTTTATATTGTTATGAAGTAATAAACTGTTCCCCCATTAATTACTACTTTATAAAATTATACATTTCTTCCCCTTCCACTTATGGGTTAATTAATAGAACAGATTGGGTTCTATAGGCTCAGCTGGCAACCAGTCTACCGCAGAAAGCAATGGCAACCTATTGCGGGATCATCCTCTGTCCAATCAGTCATGTCTCTTTCGAGACATAATCGCCCAAACCTGTATTTCCTAATGCTAAGTTGAAATTCATTTAGGAAGGCTTCGTAGTTAAAATCTACCCAATGTAGTTTCGAGCTTTTCCAAGATCATTTTCAGAAAAATTGTTACGACAAACTTTTGCAACTGCGATATTTATTTGGATATCAGTCAATTACGTAACATTAGTTTTAATTATTCGGTATTATCAGACGTTTTCCTTTCAACTAATTCTCCCAAGTATTTTTTTATTATTATTTTTCTCTTTCAAACGAAAAACATGGACTTTAGCAATAATATTTTTAGTAGCCATAATATTTTTAGTAGCCATAATATTTTACTAGCCATAATATTTTTACCAGCCATAATATTTTTAGTAGACATAATATTTTTAGTAGCCATGATATATTGAGTAGCCATAATATTTTTAGTAGCCATAATATTTTTAGTAGACATATTATATTTAGTAGCCATAATAATTTTAGTAGGTATAAAATTTTTTTAGTAGCCATAATATTTATAATATTTTAGTAGCCATAATATTTTTAGTAGCCATAATATTTTTAGTAGCCATAATATTTTTAGTAGCCATAATAGTATTGTTAGAACGAGAAACATTGCTAAATGAAATATTCGAATTAAAACACGGATATAAATATTTCAAAAAATATATTTAAGGATAATATAAGCTCTGGATGAGAATGTTCACAATTCTTGAGAAATCCATCCTTTATTTTGAAATTTAATTTATTTTAAACTTCCCATCATTCGTTCTGAAATCCATTTTGTGCGTTTGAAGAAAAATTATTGAAAAATCAGTTATATCAAAAACGCCTGCAGATATTTAAAAGTTGAAACCAATGTTGCGTCATAAACTGAATTCCAAAGGAAAATATCTAAAAGTTTGACAGTAAATATGAACTAAGCACTTTTTAACACAACTGTATACTGGTCTAATTTAATTCTTTTTTTTCTTTTATAATCATATCGCCACAAGCAAGGCATTTTAATGCCACTGCAAGGGGTCCCATAGGAGGAAAGTTATGAGAAACAGTGACAGGCTATAGGGGGTGTCAGGAAGTGGGTAAGAAAAAGGATGACTGTGGCCATAAAGTGAGGGATCAATTTTTATATTGATTGTAATGTAGAATTGATACCCCACTTTATATCCGCATTAGAATAGTATAGAATTTTTTTTATAATCATATCGCCCCAATCAAGGCATTTTACTGCCACTGCAAGGGGTCCCATAGGAGGAAAGTTATGAGAAACAGTGACAGGCTATAGGGGGTGTCAGGAAGTGGGTAAGAAAAAGGATGACTGTGGTCATAAAGTGAGGGATCAATTTTTATATTGATTGTAATGTAGAATTGATACCCCACTTTATATCCGCATTAGAATAGTATAGAATTTTTTTTATAATCATATCGCCCCAATCAAGGCATTTTACTGCCACTGCAAGGGGTCCCATAGGAGGAAAGTTATGAGAAACAGTGACAGGCTATAGGGGGTGTCAGGAAGTGGGTAAGAAAAAGGATGACTGTGGCCATAAGTGAGGGATCAATTTTTATATTGATTGTAATGTAGAATTGATACCCCACTTTATATCCGCATTAGAATAGTATAGAATTTTTTTTATAATCATATCGCCCCAAGCAAGGCATTTTACTGCCACCGGTGTGCAGGGGGTTACATAGGAGGATAATTATGTGAAAGATGACAGGTTAAAGGGGGTGTCAGGAAAGGTGTAAGCGAAGGATCAGAATACTGATGAGGGTGGAGTGAACGAGGAAAGGTGCATGAGAAAGAGGATGCAGGTTAGTGAGATAGGAGATGACTATTGACTATACATTTAAATTCTTGGAGATTGTAGCTGTCGGGAAAGCAAGTAAATGGAAGGGAATTCCACAGGAGGAAGTGCGAAAAAAGAAGCTGATGAAGTAGAATTTGCGTTTACATTTTATTGGTTTTACAGTAAAAGGGTGGGACCTAGTTGCTAATCTTGTGGCTCGAGTAAATTTATATATAGGTGGTACTAGTAAGTGTAGTTCATAGGAGCAGAAGGCGCGAAAATATTTGTAGAAAAGAGACAGAGGGAAGCCACATTGCGCCTGTGAGAAAATGACTGTATCTGAGCTGCCAACACGGGATCTATCACATTACAGATTCTTCGTTGCATTTTGTCAAGGAAACCTAGGTGGATAGCAGGAGCATCCCACCAGATATGGCAGCAATATTCAATGCACCGGCGGATGCTAAGTCGGGATCTGTCACATTACGGATTCTCTGTTGGATTTTGTCAAGGACCCCTCGGTGGATAGCAGGAGCACCCGACCAGATATGGCAACAATATCCAATGCACCGGCGGATGCTAAGTCCGGATCTGTCACATTACGGATTCTCCGTTGGATTCGGTCGAGGACACCTAGGTGGATAGCAGGAGCACCCGCCCAGATATGGCAGCAGTATTCAATGTACGGGCGGATGGTTGATTTATATATGTGCAGGATTCTAACCAATAACTGATTATATATATATATATATATATATATATATATATATATATGTGGGGGGGTGCATTTAGGCAGCAAATTTTCTTTTAAACATGTCAGATTTAATAAATTGCAAACATTATGTTTGCTTATTTTTAATAAAATCCGTTCATACTCATGGATAATCTTTCGCGTATTACAATCAAAAGATGTCAGGAATGAGCTGTAACGGTGACAGATGTTATTTTCATTAATTTCTCAAGGTACCCAAGCTTTTCCAACCTCTTTTCGAAATCATCTTCAGGGTGTGAGTTATCGTAACAGATGTAACCGAAAACTTTTGCTAAAAATTACTGTATATATTTTCTGCTCAAATATAACTTTTGACAAATTGCTAGCGTTTATTAGAACGTGAAAATTATCCGAAATGGATTTTTTTATATGTTGTAATATCATGGTTATGCACGTGTTAAATATGAAAAACTGTTCTTTTTACAAACATTTTAGAACATCACTACAGTATTCAAAGGTGATTCTATTAATTAACGGTTTAAGTGTTTTAATGAATATTGCCTTGAGAATTTGTAGTTTGCTTTTGTTGTTTTCTTGGTGTAGGATAGTTGTATTATCGATCATTATTTTTTTATATTGTGAATGTAGACAGGGAAGTTTTGTAGCTGTCTAGAAACGGATGAATGTTCAGACAAATGTAATGTAAGACGTCTAGTTAATGTAGTTGTTGATATATATTAATAGCCGATTAATATACTAACGTAGTATATATGGTGATGACAGTGGATGACAGAACGGGGTTTGCGTGGTGTAACAGGAGAAAGTGCGCTCAGAGCCACTAGGAATAGAGAGACTTAGAAAGCCATGATTGTCTATGTACTGAAAGGACAAGGCATACAGAAGAAGAAGAAAAATATTTAACATCTATAGAAAAAGACACTACTTGATTTCAGTGAGGGAAAGAAAGAAAAGTCCACGAATATTTTAACACACACATACATACATACAACTATACAATAAATAAGTGAAATAAAACACATTCTTCCTCACTCACAAGACGTCAATTGATTTAACCGCTGTCAGCCAACTTCATCCGCTCACCTCACACATCTTTCACGAAAGATTGACCTCACTCTTTTCTCTCATAAGGACTTATGACAGACGGATACACACGGCCCTTATCATAATATAGATTATTATTATTATTATTATTATTATTATTATTATTATTATTATTATTATTATGTCATTTTTCCATCAAATTTCGACTTCTGCTATAGTCGCACTACCTACCAAGTCTGTGGGATGACCTAAGGCAGGTTGTGGTGTGTTGTTATGACTCCATTTTATGCTTTTCTTATCTCCCTTAACATCCCTAGCGTTACATAGACAAAATTCTCCTTACTGTGTGGGCTGCACTTAACAAGACTCTTTTTTGTATATCTCTTAAGCTGGTGTTTCCAGGGTTTCTTTCAGTGTGTTGTTTTGTTCCATTTTGTATCATTCCAAGTGCACCTACTATCACTAGCACGATTCTTGTTTTCAATTTCCACATTTTTCTATTTCAATTTCCAATATTTTTATATTTTGACAGTTTTTCAAATTCTTTGGTTGCTATCCTACAATCTGACAGCAAAACATAGACACTTTTTGTTCAAAGCCATATTCGCTTAAATCTAAGACATTTTTTTATCAAACAAATTATTGAAAAATTGTTTATTTTGTATATAATTTGTTAAATATACTATTTTCTAATTTTATACCAACATTTCTTATTGCGTTGTCTTTTGTTGAAATTTGTGTTGTATTTTGTTGACAGGATATCCCGAATTAAATTCTTCCTTTAAATCCGGGTGTTCTGTACCCGACCTAGTCAAGCGACTTACGGGTGATTTAGTTTTCTCAATTTAACTAAACTCGCTATGTTTCTGATTACCAATACTGTCGCCAGATCTTGAACTCATAACAACATTGCGTCAAATCATTGGATCCAATCAAGGATTTTATTCACTGAGCCATGGGTTCTGTTCAAAGTTCCAGTCACTTGACGAAGATCGGAGCATACAACGGTTGGAATGTCGTGAATATGACTATAAATACGAGAACGACAGGGCAAACAATGTAAATAATATTTAGTATTATTAATCAGCAACTTTCCCGTTTCACGTTTTCCGATTTTCCAATGGAAAATTCTTGTATTTTCTCAATAGTAATTTAAAGAGATTACTGGATTGCTACGTGCTGTCCGTCCTTCACTATGGCAGGGAATGCTGGACAATATCATCAAAGATGAAGGAAAAACTTGAAGCAACTGAAATGTGGTTCTACAGAAGCATACTATATATAAAGTTGGGGATCAGTTCCATATTACAATCAATACATATACTGACCCTTTACTTTGTGGTCACAGCAGTTTCTATACACTTATATTCCAAAAGCACAAAGATTCATTCCAGGAGCTGAGAAGAGTCTTAAGAAACAGGACAATTTCGCTAGAAACAAAGAAAAGAGTACTGGATTGCTATGTGATGTCAGTTCTTCAATATGGCAGTGAATGCTGGACAATATCATCAAAGATGAAGGAAAAACTTGAAACAACTGAAATGTGGTTCGACAGAAGCATACTGGATATAAAGTGGGGGGGTCAGTTCCATATTACAATCAATATATAGATTGACCCCTCATTTTGTGGTCACAACAGTTTCTATACACTTATATTCCAAAAGCACAAAGATTCATTCCAGGAGCTGAGAAGTGTATGAAGAAACAGGACAATTTCGCTTGAAACAAAGAAAAGAGTACTGGATTGCCTACGTGCTGTCCGTCCTTCACTATGGCAGGGAATGCTGGACAATATCATCAAAGATGAAGGAAAAACGTGAAGCAACTGAAATGTGGTTCTACAGAAGGATGCTTCAAATATCATGGATCGAGCATGTGAGCAATGATGAGGTCTTAGAAATGATGAAAACAAAAAGGAAATTAATACTGAGCATCACGAAGAGACAGCTGAAGTTCCTGGGACATGCAATTTAGGAAGGAGGGTTTGGAGAACCTGATACTAACAGGCCAGATAGATGGAAAAAGAGACAGGGGAAAGCAACGGATAACATATTTGAAGGACCTAATCAGGTGGATGACGGAACGAGGATTGCACGGTGTAACAGGAAAAGGCGTGTTCAGAGCCACCAGATATAGGGAAACGTGGAAAGCCATGATCGCCTACGTCATGAAGGGATAGGGCACATAGAAGAAGAAGAAGAAGAAGAAGAAGAAGAGACATTGTTCTTTTAATGTCAAAACAATATGCACAATTACAATGTGGTTATAAAATGGGGGATCAATTCTATATTATAATCAATATATAAACTGATCCCTCATTTTGTTGGCATGCTAGTTTCTATACATTTATATTCTAGATTTATGGTCTTGAGCTAGTAGATGGCAGAGCAGGGTAACAGGAGAAAGCATGCTAAGAGCCACCAGGGATAGGGAGACGTGGAAAGCCATGATCGCCTACGTCCTGAAGAGACAGGGCACATAGAAGAAGAATATATAATCCAACTGTTTATAAGAAATTACAATGTGGTTATAAAAAGGGGGATCAATTCTATATTATAATCAATATATAAACTGATCCCTCATTTTGTGGGCATGCTAGTTTCTATACATTTATATTCTAGATTTATGGTCTTGAGCTAGTGGATGGCAGAGCGGGATTTGGGTGGTGTTATAGGAGAAAGCATGCTCACAAACACCAGGGATAGAGAGACGTGGAAAGCCATGATCGCCTACATTCTGAAGAGACATAGAAGAAGAATTTATTTCTCCGTGATACAACAATATCTATTACCTGATTTCTTTCCTCTGTATGCAGCTATTCGGTTTGGCTTTCCAGCATCGAGTCGGTTCGTATTGCGCTAACATTACGCTTCTTATTGGTATGTATGGTAATTCTTCAGTTAAGTGCCATACGTGATACACGCTTGGGCGATCATGTCTCGAAAGAGACATGACTGACTGGGCAGAAGATTATCCCGCAGTAGGTTGCCATTGCTTTTTGCGGTAGACTGGTTGCTGACCAAAACTATAATCTGTCCTGTTATTTGACTCATAGCTAGATGGGGAAGAGATGTATTATATTAGTAAGTAGTAATAAATGGGGGATCGGTTTATTACTTCATGGCAATCTAAAACTGATCCCCCACTTTATGGCCAGTGGAAGCTTTAATCATGTTTTCAACTATTATTTTCAGTCAGTCAGTTAAGTGCCATACGTGATTCACGCTTGGGCGATCATGTCTCGAAAGAGACATGACTAACTAGGCAGAAGATTATCCCGCAGTAGGTTGCCATTGCTTTCTGCGGTAGACTGGTTGCCGACCAAGGCTATAGAACCCAATCTGTCCTGTTATTTAACCCATAACTGGAAGGAATAGACGGATTAATACCTTTCCCTAGGGTATTTGCGCGTAAGTGAATGCAAGAAATTCAACTGGAATTCGAACTCGGTTCCCCGATTTCTCGTTCCGAGTCGATATCCAATGCACCACTACGCACATCCTTGTATGGTATGTATGGTAATTACGCTTCGCAAATGGAACGGAATCGCCGACCGTCGCTTAAACGACATTACGGAAGTCTCTGTCACCAGATTGTCTCCAGCCCTCTTGTGCGTTAATGTTTCTCCCTGAAGCCGCTTCCTTGTATGATTGTTTTCCTTCTTGGTTCTTTCCTTTCATCATTCGTTACACATATCCTTCTTATCTTTTTCTTTTTTCTTCTTTCTTCCGCACATATGACGGTGTCGAGCCAGGAAATTTTTCTCATCAGAATCCATCATGCACATTTATAAATCTACCATCCGGCCGTGCATTGAATACTGTTGCCACATTTGGTTGGAGGCTCCTGTTAATCATCTCGGAATTCTCGACACAATCCAAAAGATGAATCTGCAACGTAATCAATCTCGATTTAGCAGCACGACTTCAATAAATTTCTCACCGACAGCTTCTAGCTTCTCTCTATCTTTTTTACAAATATTATCACGGTTTCTGCTCTGACCAGCTTATCTCCTTGGTGCCCCGATTACATGAGTTCACCCGTGCTACTAGACTGTCATCTAGGTCCCTGATGCCTCGAAGACGTGAGTTCACTCGTGTTACTGGACTGGCATCTAGGTCCTTGGCGCCTCGAAGACATTTCACTCGTGCTACTAGATTGGCATCTAGGTCGTTGGTGCCCCGAACTCATGAATTCACCCGTGCTACTAGACTGTCATCTAGGTCCCTGATGCCTCGAAGACGTGAGTTCGCTCGTGTTACTGGACTGACATCTAGGTTCTTGGCGCCTCGAAGACATTTCACTCGTGCTACCAGATTGGCATCTAGGTCGTTGGTGCCCCGAACTCATGAGTTCACCCGTGCTACTAGACTGTCATCTAGGTCCCACCTTTTTACTGACAAAATAGTCAAAATGTAACCGTGACTTCTACTCTACAAGTTTCTTTTCTCGCACTTCCCGCCTGTGGAACTTCCTACCGCTTTCTTGCATCACTGATAGCAACAACACCAAGAAGTTTAAATGCAACGAGACATTACTGACTGGACACAAGATTATTCCGCATTAAGGTCGCCATTTCGTCCTACGATAGACTGGTTGCTGACTAAGGCTGCAGAACCCAATCTGTCCTGCCATTTAACTTATAGCTGGAAGAAGAAGAGATATATTATATTACATTATTATATTAAGCATAATTATTGGGGGATCATTTTATTACTTCATTGCAATAGAAAACCAATCCCCCACTTTATGTCCATTAGATGTTTTAATCATGGTTCCAACTATTATATTAAGTCAGTCAGTTAAGTGCCATTTGGGCGAACATGTCTCTTTCGATACATGACTGACTAGGCAGAAGATTATCCCGCAGTAGGTTGCCATTATTTTCTGCGGTAGACTGGTTGCCAGACAAGGCTATAGAACCCAATTTTTTCTGTCATTTAGCCATAAATGGAGGGAAGAGATGGATTAATACCTTTCCCAAGGGTATCTGCGCGTAAGTGAATGCAAGGAATTCATTTGGAATTCGAAACTGGCTGGGACACATATCTACGGGGAAGACAGGTCGATACATACATTTTGCTTTTTGAGTTTTAAGTTCCAGCAATTTTTCCTTTTCGCATTTTTGGTCAATGGAGCCGATTGTTTACATTTGATCCTTAAAAGATCTAAGATTTAAGATGGTTGCTAGATTACGTCAGAGAAATCAAATCACACGTGTCTAAAGAAAAATAATTAAATAAATAAAATAAAATAAAAACGAGCCTTTATATTTCATATTTCCGACGTTTTCAAAATTCATTTGGTCAACAAAAAAATGTGAATATTTCCCCCTTTATTTTGAAACAAAAGTATATTTCAAAAAAAAATTTCTGAACTGAAAACGTAACAGTTTTTATATTTCTACATTTTTAAATATTCTTCGAAAATTTATGAACTGAGATAGTAACTTTTTTAATCGTTTCACCCCGAGCAAGGTGGTAATGCCACTGATATGCAAGGGGGCTACATAAGTGTAAAAAGATTAATTAGAAAAGAGTGAAGAGGGAGACGAACCAGTTAGAAAGGAGCAATAGAAAGATGAGAATGCAGGTGTGATGACAGATTCAAAGGTGGAGAGAAAGGAAAGGATATAAGGGGTGGGGAAAGAACTAGAGTCCAGTGATTAGTAGATGAGATGTTAACTGTAATCAAGATCATTAATTGATCTATTTTTCAAGTCAAGATCATTAATTGATCTATTTTTCCAAAGTGAGCAAATTCAGTACTGAAAAAAATTGTAGTTAACCATGAAAATCTAAAGTAATTTTCGAAATAAGCACCATCAAGTTAGCTAGAAACGTGTTTTGTTCCTTCTACCAAAGTTCGTGTTTATTAACATTTAATAAATGATGCATTTGTATATCGATATATTTCCGTGAAAACAAAAACATTGAATAATCAGCAATCACGCTTGTGCGTGTTAGAAAAGTAGATGATATTCCTTTTCTTGTGCACGCCTTATATGCAATGTCAAAAGTATCGCAAAATGGCTTGGACATTTTTGAACGGTGATTCGAACTGAAATATTTCGGAAAACGGAACAGTTTGAGAAAAACAGAATTTTTTTTTTAATCATATCACCCCAAGCAGGGGGCTACGTAAGGGTAAAAAGATTGGAAAAGAGAAAGCCGGAAACCGCATCCTACACAGGAAACAAGGGATGAGCCTCTTCACCTATTCAATAGACGTGGGTGGAGTGTGAACCGGGCGATAGTTTAGTCTATCTACTCCAATTGAAAGAAAAAAAAAACAAAGTGAGAAGATTAGAAAAGAGAAAACCGGAAACCGCATTCCTAAACAGGAAATAAGGGATGAGCCTCTTCACCTATTCAATAGACGTGGGTGGAGTGTGAACCGGGCGATAGTTTAGTCTATCTACTCCAATTGAAAGATAAACAAACAAAGTGAGAAGATTAGAAAAGAGAAAACCGGAAACTGCATCCTAAACAGGAAACAAGGGATGAGCTTCTACACCTATTCAATAGACGTGGGTGGAGTGTGAACCGGGCGATAGTTTAGTCTATCTACTCCAATTGAAAGAAAAAAAAAACAAAGTGAGAAGATTAGAAAAGAGAAAACCGGAAACCTCATCCTAAACAGGAAACAAGGGATGAGCCTCTTCACCTATTCAATAGACGTGGGTGGAGTGTGAACCGGGCGATAGTTTAGTCTATCTACTCCAATTGAAAGAAAAAAAAACAAAGTGAGAAGATTAGAAAAGAGAAAACCGGAAACCTCATCCTAAACAGGAAACAAGGGATGAGCCTCTTCACCTATTCAATAGACGTGGGTGGAGTGTGAACCGGGCGATAGTTTAGTCTATCTACTCCAATTGAAAGAAAAAAAAAACAAAGTGAAAAGATTAGAAAAGAGAAAACCGGAAACTGCATCCTAAACAGGAAACAAGGGATGAGCTTCTACACCTGTTCAATAGACGTGGGTGGAGTGTGAACCGGGCGATAGTTTAGTCTATCTACTCCAATTGAAAAAAGAAATAAAAAAGGAGTGAAAACATTGGAAAGAGGAAAACCGGAAACCGCATCCTAAATAGGAAACAAGGGATGAGCCTCTTCACCTGTTCAATACACGTGGGTGGAGTGTGAACCGGGCGATAGTTTAGTCTATCTACTCCAATTGAAAAAAAAAGAAAAAAGAAAAGAGTGAAAAGATTGGAAAGGAGAAAACCGGAAACCGCATCCTAAATAGGAAACAAGGGATGAGCCTATTCACCTGTTCAATACACGTGGGTGGAGTGTGAACCGGGCGATAGTTTAGTCTATCTACTCCAATTGAAAAAAAAAGAAAAAAGATAAGAGTGAAAAGATTGGAAAGGAGAAAACCGGGAACCGCAGGCTAAACAGGAAACAAGGGATGAGCATCTTCACCTGTTCAATAGACGTGGGTGGAGTGTGAACCGGGCGATAAAAAATATTTTTTTCAGGATGTATAGACACGATCAAAGACATCACCCAAGAAGATTTTTAATAACCTTCTCCTGATCGTTAAATTCCTGTATTAGTTCGGCTCGAGAGAATTTTGATCATTATTACTGAGCAAGTAGACATGTCCGCGTAGAAGTGTTTATTGCCAATGAATATAATGAAATAGTGGTTCCTCTCGTCATGATTTAATCATTCTCAATATTTGTTTTAGAGTCCGGCCGAAATATGAAACCCCAACAAATCCTAACAGCTGCGGGTGGTTTTTATTAAAGCTGAGTAGTCAGAAATTCTATTCCGTATTGATTCCAGACCCAAAAATAAAATAGAATAAAATAAAATCGAACGAAGAAAAAAAAAAATGGAACAAAGAAGGTGAAATGGAGTATTGAGACAGACAAAGCGGAACTAAGCCGATGATTGCTGGCTGCGACTTTATGAGGCTGCTGTTTGGCCGATAAAATGGGCCAACGGGAGACCTACATGCATCGTGAGGAAATTGGAGAAATATAGAGACAGAGGGAGGTTTCTACCAAGAGAAAAAAGACAAAAAAAGAAAGTTAATCATGCAATGAGTATTAAAGAGAATTATCCTGGCTTATCGGGAGCGACGACGGTGATCTAGAGAACGACATTTTAAAAAGGGTTTTAAGGAAATCAAGGATTATTAAAAATTGAATACTTTGCAGGAAGTAGACGAAGGAACGCGTGCAGATAAGAGAAAGTTAATAATAATAATAATAATAATAATAATAATAATAATAATCTTGGAAAATCGCTACAATGCAAAGAAAAATCTTAGTACTGCCTGTGTAGGTAATAAGTAAGGCATTCGATATTATACCACATTACTGGAGCTTAAATACTTTAAATATATACAAGGTATCACCAGTCATCATCAATTACATCAAACAATGTATGTCGATATAGAAAACAACCCTTTACCTCAAACATATAAATGGAACCTATAAGTCTGGCAAAATAAACATCAAAAGAGGTATATTTCAAGGCGCCTCTTTGTTTTCCTTACCATTTTGCATATCACTAATAGCACTAATCAGTCAACTTAACAAGACAGAATGTGGTTATGAAATAGCTGAAAAAAATAAGCCATCTATTTTACATGCATAACTTAAACTTGTATGCTAAGAATGATAATGAGCTGGAAGGTCTTCTGCAAATTGTAAAATACCTCAGTGAAAACATGTGAATGAAATTCAATTTAAATAAATGTGCTAAAGCTACAGTTTTACGAAGATTGCTACAACAAACATCCTCAATTTGCCTAGACCCTGATGTAACAATACAAAATTTAAAGCCAGAAGAAGCTTATAAATACCTAGGTGTAAATGGGAGTGAAACATTCACCATAATAAAATGAAAGAAATTGTGCTTAATGAGTACTATAGAAGGCTACGGCTGATATTAAAAACTGAATTGAATTCTCAGAACAGAATTATGGCCATTAATAGCCTTGCTATCCCAGTGGTCCAAAATAGTTTCAACATCTTGAACTGGACTCTAAACGACATCAGACAAATGAATTCCAAGACAAGAAAGCTTCTTTCTAAGTATAAGATGCATCATTCAAAGGCTGATGTAGACCGTCTATACACACCCCGTCAAGAAGGTGGAAGAGGTCTTATTCGGCTAGAATTGTCATACAAGACAACAACTATTGGTTTACTAACATACATAGAAACAACAAAGGACTAGATGATACAGTTAATCAAACAACATGAAAACAGAAAGAAAAAATATTCAATAATTAAAGAAAGCAGTAAAAACAAACAAAATTTACATTTAGTAGATTCTGTACAAATGCAAATCGGAAGTCAAGAACCAACTATTGCGGGAAAAAGTATGAAAGAGAAAGCCAAGGATAAAGCTCTTGAACAGATGAAACAACGCTGGTAAGACAAACCTCAGCATGGCCAATATCCAGAACGTGCTAATAAATTAAATGTTGATAAATTTAAATACTTATCGATGGTTACGTGCATCTGGATTAAAGTCTGAGACTGACAACTTTATTTTTGCAACGCAAGACCAAAGTCTTTTCACTAGGAACTTTCAGGCAAATATTATACATAATAGTACATAATAGTAAAGATCCAAAATGCTGGTTCTGTGATAAACACCAAAAAACATGAGACTATCTAATCTCATGTTGTTCTGTAATTGCCCTAAATGAATATAAAAATCGTCACGATAGAGTGGGGCAATATTTACATTGGGCAATGTGCAAACACTATGAAAAATATGTAAACAAACAATGGTATGAATATCACCCTGCACCGGTTACAGAAATAGAAGATGTCACCATTCTATAGGATTACACCATCTACACAGACAAAAAAATGAAGCAAATAGGCTGGACATTATTGTTAAAAACCAGAAAGAAAAAACTTGCTTATTAATTGATATGGCTTGTCCAGCGGAATGTAACATAGAAACCAAGGAATTCGAAAAACTGTCAAAATATAAGGACCTGGAAATTGAAATAGAAAAAATGTGGAAATTGAAAACAAGAATAGTGCCAGTGATAGTAGGTGCACTTGGAATGATATAAAATGGAACAAAACAACACCTTGAAACCCAGGTTAAGAAATATACAAAAATATAAAAGGTAGTGCAACCATAGTAGAAATCGAAATATGATGAAAAATGACATAATAATAATAATAATAATAATAATTGTCTATTAATTGATATGGCTTCTTTGTCTATTAATTGATATGGCTTGTCCAGCGGATTGTAACATAGCAATCAAGGAAATTTGAAAAACTGTCAAAATATAAAGACCTGGAAATTGAAATAGAAAAAATGTGGAAATTGAAAACAAGAGTTGTGCCAGTGATAGTAGGTGCACTTGGAATGATAAAAAATGGAACAAAACAACACATTGAAAGAATCCCTGGAAACCCCAGCTTAAGAGATATACAAAAAATTGTCTTATTAAGTACAGCCCACACACTAAGGAAAACTTTATCTATGTAATGCTGAGGATGATAGGGAAGATAGAAAAACATGAAATGGAGCCATAACAACACGCCACTACCTGCCTTAGGTCTCCCCGCAGACTTGGTTGGTAGTGAGACCAAAGCAGAAATCGAAATATGATGAAAAATGACATAATAATAATAAACAAAGAAAATGACAGATGTCTGTAAAGAGGGCAACATATTTTCAGCAATTTGTTCATAATATTATTTTCTAAACAGCTTGTCCAATTCGGTTGAAGAATCGATTTAACTCAAAAATTAAGAGTCAGATAACATATAGGTCTGCTGAAACATTTCTTGGCTGACAATGAGAACCTAAAAAAATTGTATTTAGATAGTTAAGTGCCATACGTCATACACGCTTCAGCGATCATGTCTCGAAAGAAACAGACTGACTGCGAAGATTATCCCATGGAAGGTTGCCATTACTTTCTGCGGTAGACTGGTTGTCAGCCAAGGCTATAGAACCCAATCTGTCCTAATATTGAATCCATATCTGGAAATAAGAGACAGATTAATACGCGTAAGTGAATGCAAGAAATTCCACTGGAATTCGAACTCGACTCCCCGATTTCTCTGCACTACAACGTACAGCCAGCAACAGAGCTTATACTTCTATCACGTATGGCAGTTAAACGACTGATATATATATATATATATATATATATATAGATACTGATGCGCAAAGTAGTTCGAGTGAATATTTATAACTTGTAATTAAACATAAATTCAGGATTTTTCAATGCCCTTAATACTGAAGTCAAATTTAACCAGGTACACCTGAAATTTCATATAGAAATTCACTGAATAACTGTGGACTGAGCAGGATTCATTGCTGTGTATTATCTATCTATCTATCTATCTATCTATCTATCTATCTATCTATCTATCTATCTATCTATCTATGCCAGTTTTTTTCTAATCTATCTAGCTAGCTAGCTATCTATTTATGTGATTTTTTTCTAATTTTGTAATCTATCTATCTATCTATCTATCTATCTATCTATCTATCTATCTATCTATCTATGTGTATCTGCATTTGATATAAGCTCGGAACAAGAAATTACTGAGCCAAGTCGAATTCCAGTTCAATTTGTCGCATTTGTGCAAATAATCTTAAAAGAGGTATGAATTCGTTTCTTCTCCCTGTAGTTATGAGTTACATAGCAGAACAAATTGAATTGGATAGCCTTGGTTGGCAACCGGTTAACCGAAGAATGTAATGGTAACCTACTACGGGAAAGTCTTCTGACAAACTAATCATGTTTCTTTCGAGATATGATCGGCCATGCGTGTATCACGTATGGCAGTCAACCGACTAATATATATATATATATATAATTCCGAGTGAATACGGAACGAAGAAATAAACTTTTTACAAGGTCCAAAACATTAATTTAAAATAGTGCTCGATGTATAGAGCTGTGAATATTTATTATAAATTATATTTTAGAACAAGTACAACATTTTATATATCCACTATAAATCGTACATTTGTTTCAACATTGAAACTACAATGTCTCATCAGGTGGTGTGGACAGGAATGAAAAGCCCCTTTTCCTATATTTGGTGAGTTGTGTGTGGGATGTTGATGGAGGTTAGTGATAAGGGAATAAAGCTTGTGAATTGTCCGTTTGAATTTTGAAGATAAGTGGCTTTCCATTCCTGTCCACACCATCTGAGGAGACATTGTAGTTTCAATGTCGAAACAAATGTACAATTTGTAGTGGATATATACAATTTTGTACATGTTCTTAAAATATATATATATATATATATATATATATATAATTTTCTCTTATCTGAAGTACGAAACACATTTACTTGTGTCAATTTATTGTATATATATATATATATATATATATATATATATATATATATAGTCATACGTAGACAGGTTTGTTTATCACAGTTCATCAGTACGGTTAGACGTCCGACTGATTTTACCCAGGACTGAAACCCAAACAACTTGGTGTCAGTCGGTGATTCTACCTCTGAGCTATGTGCGCTCGGTGGAAGAAGCTTACTTTAAGTGTATGATGTATCATACGCCAGTGGTTAGAGTGTTCTAATACAACACTGAATGAGCGATGTGTATATTCAATAATTATTTACCAGTTATTGCCTAGAGTCAAAATAGACTAGTAAATCAAAAAATGCTCAATACATATTTTAAACAAAATTTAAATATGTCAGTCAGTTAAGTGCCATACGTGATACACGCTTGGGCGATCATGTCTCGAAAGAGACATGACTGACTGGGCAGAAGATTATCCCGCAGTAGGTTGCCATTGCTTTCTGCGGTAGACCGGTTGCCGACCAAGGCTATAGAACCCAATCTGTCCTGCTATTTAACCCATAACTGGAAGGAAGAGACGGATTAATACCTTTCCCAAGGGTATTTGCGCGTAAGTGAATACAATGGATTCAACTGGAATTCGAACTCAGCTTCCCCGGTTTCTCGTTCCGAGCCGATATCCACGGGACCACAACGCACATCCTAAATATGTGCAGCTACTAAATATTCGAATTCGGAAAATCAGCCAATTACTCTTTTCAGCCTTTCGGTATCTTTAGGTCTTTTATATTAGCTAAACATCCAATGCTTTTTTCAGCGCATAACAGGAACATCCATAAATTATAAACGAAAGTTTAAATCAATGGAGGGGCTGGTCAAGACTAGGGAAGTATTATAAAAAGAGTTTACAATATTATTTAACTAGTTTAAAAAAAAAGCATTGAGTAATTAGTTTATATAAAATGCGGAAAGGTTTAAACCAAGATATTGTAAACGGATGATCTTCCGAATTAGAACATACACAAACACACACACACACACACATATATATATATATATAATTTAGAAAAAAATTTAGATATACTACAATTTCATGGATAATACATATTTCACAGCACAATGATGATCTTGCTTCTCGTCATCATCGTCCGGCGAAATATGTATTACCCATGAAATTGTAGTATATCTAAAAAAATTTCTAGATTGCATTACTCTGTTAAATTAAATAAATGAATTTAACATTGAGTTCTTTTGTGTTCGTTTATATCGGAATTTACCTGAATAATATACCAAGTATTGTACATTATATATATATATATATATATATATAACGAAGATTAATGAAACTTGGTTATAAACAACAGACAATTTGAAATGATTTGTTTGAACATTATTTTATATCGATTCTCATATTAGTAGATATTCTGTTTTTAATTTAACAGTGTTATATATTTATAACTATCGTCCTGATTATTTACGATAAATTTTTCTTACGAAAATGTGTGTCATTCGGCAGGATTCAAACCTGCGACCCCTATCCACATAGGGGAAGCTAGCATTTGATCTAGTAACGTCTTAGACTTCTCGACCACGAATGACCTCCAGTCTTTAGTTAATCTGTGTTAATTTCCGAAACATGTTTACATTTGTTGACATTACGATACATTTCAGAGCAGATATGGTTGTTGCGATGAATCTAAAATTGTGTTATATAGGCTTTAATAAAACCTCGTTTGATTATGTAATACTGTTTCATTAAAAACAAAATATCTACTTAAATATGAGTATCGATCTGAAATAATGTTCAAACAAATCATTTCATATATATATATATATATATATATATATATATATATATATAGTAACGAATAATGATGGTGCTTAGTTCCAAAATTGCTGGTTTTTCAGTCGTTTTCTGATGGGAAGGCATATTTGTCGAGCAGGTTTGTTTGTCATAAAGTGTTCTATATCAACATATATGTTAGTAGAACTATCGTGGAGAGGTTTTTGACTGAACTGAATAGTGTTGCTCCCGGCCTGCCGATTGAAATTTTGTGAAAATTATTACCAGCAATATATTTTTGAATACAAATATTGAAGACATCTTTAGTTTTCTAAAATAAAACAAAAATCTTTTCATTAAGATGTGACTAAACCAACATTCTCACGATAACTGAACATTTAAAAAATACCTTAAGACTTCACATATTTTGGCATTAAATGATCCACGATGGTTGATATGCCATTGAGCAAAACTTAAACTTAAACTCAAACTCAGATAGAGACAGAAATACTCAAATGAAAGAACCAGTTAACTACAGACAGATATCTATCCGCCTCAAGAAATGTATTCACCGAAAATCCCATCATATCGTTCTCGTTGAGATAATTTGATAAGACCTCATAAAAGTGGCTAATGGAAGACCGACCGTTGAAGGGGGTCTCCTCATTCATGACTCGCTGTTCATTTTTGTTGCTTTTTTATTTTTTTAACTGTTTTTACACTTTTGTCATTACTTGAGATTGAAGAGAGTAAATGGGACAATTTATACAACGTTTAAATGACTTGTTTAGAAATACAAAAAAAAAAGGAATAGGCGATAGAATAAGTGTGTCGTAATTGAATTTGCGCGCCGAAAATAGCTAGCGGCTGCAAATGACAAAACGAGAGACGTCATTAATGAATAAATGGACAAAATGGTGGAATAGGAAGCTAAAATGGTTTTTACATAAGCACTGATTGATCCCCCTTCATTGTTCTAACACTATTTACGGTCTTTAGCCATTAAGTAGACAAAGATCTTTGATTCTTTAATCACATATAGATAGATATCAATATTCGTCAATATTCATCTAAACATGGGCGCTAACACACACACAAAAACATAGTAACACACACACATTTATATATATTTATGCTTATATATCAAAATACTGCTAAAATAGTGCATCTATTTTAAACACGGTTAACTATTAAAATAACGTTTCAAGCAATCTATATATATATATATATATATATATATATATATATATATATATATATATATATATATAAGCGTTTCACTCCGAGCAAGGCATGACACTGCCACTACTGCGCAGAGGGCTACATAGAGTGGAGATGATTAAATATAAGAAATATCAGAGGATGGGTGATAGGCGGGTAGGGATACCGAGAATGTTTAAATATAGAAAATGTTAGAGGGTGGGTGATAGACAGGTAAGGATACCGAGAATGAGAGTTGGGTAGATGAGAGTGTTCTGAGAATAATTGGGAGTTAGAGTGATAGGAGGTGTCTACTGACCCTACATTTAAACACCTGGAGATTGTAGCTGTCGGGAAAGCAGACTTGTGAAAGGGAGTTCAACAGGCGGGAAGCGAGAGAAAATCCTTTGTATTTTGTCAAGAAGCCCAAGGAGAGCAGCAGGGGCACCCGACCAGATATGGCAGCAATATTCAATACACGGACGGATGGTAGATTTGTATATGTGCAGAATAAATTCAGGTGGGAAAAGCTTCCGGGCCCTGCACAGAGAGCCGACTTTCAAAGCGGCAGATTTGGCAATGACTTCCGGGCCCTGCACAGAGAGCCTACTTTCATATATACTTACAATAATATATATATATATATAATATCTTATGTATGACATATATATATATATATATATATATATATATATATATATTAGTCATCCACATACAAGCCAGTTTCGCTGTATCACAGCTCATCAGCCACTTGCTTCTGGCCGGGATCGAAACTCGACCGATTTACTGTTAGTCGGTGTCGCTACCCACTAAGCAATATATATATATATATATATATATATATAGTAGCGAGTATAAAGATCCGAAAGATGTTAAGAAAAAGTTTAAATATGAATTAACTTTTTATTTTAAAGTTTCAAAAATCAATTTATGAAAGATTAAAAAAGGATACTTTTTCGAATGTTATATAATTACTCTAATAAATTTATCAGAATATATATATATATATATATATATATATATATATATATATATATATTACCCTACATCGATGTCAAGACTCGAAAAATTATTTACAGAAAGTATTTTTGACACATATCACATCCATTCGGAGGATGGTATTACATTTTGTTTGGTGGAGTGGGAAACATAAACTTAGTGGAAGTATCGTCTCAATAACCATATATTTTCCGTAAATGATAGTAAATACTGTAAAGGCATCGCTTTATCTATATATTATTTGAAATTAAAAAAACAATAAAATCCAATTTTTACCTGGAATACTGTCGCTATAAGTGGATCTGAAAATGGAAAGGGAAATGGATGTTACTTATGTTTTTATAGAAAAATCTTATCGTCATAAAATAGGTAAACAACTGACATTTACCAAAAAAGGGAATTGATGACCGGAAGCTGCTAATAGAAAAATACTTACTCAAGTACATAGTCCCAGA
>JBBBDQ010001846.1:557500-580000 GCA_037127315.1 Ascarosepion bandense
GGTGGCACGAAAGTGGACAGTCAAAGCAGGCTTGGCAAGATCAGGAGTGTGTTTAAGGAAATGAACAACATCTGGAGATCAACACAGTACAGCACCAATACCAAGCTAAAGCTATACCAGAGCTGAGTTGTATCTATTCTCCTCTACGGATCTGAGTGCTGGAGAATGACTAAGGTGAATCTTGCCACACTTCTATCCTTTCACACCATATGCCTCAGGCAAATACTGAGAATATTTTGGTCAGAGAAGATCTCCAATTGTTGTATATCAATAAACAGACAAACACGCATATATATAAAAATATAAATTATATTTTTATTAATGACGATGAACCGTGTAGCCTAGGGAACAGAGAGTGAGAGAGCGCGCCTCTAAGGGTTGACGGGGGGGTCGTATCTGTTGCTCCTCTGGTCTGGTCTGGCTCTCTCGTCTGCCTCTGTCTCTGTCTCTCTGCGTCTGAAATCCGTGCGCCGAGGTCTTTTATAATCTCCAAACCGGTACTTCCGGATTTTGCCTCGCCCACGCACGCCTACGTAATTCTCAGAGACACCTGTTCTGTCTGCCTCTTGTAGCCATTTCCGCTACTGCCGGAAATAAGGTCAAACAAACATCCGTGCCTTTCAACGACCGGAAAACACCCCCGCTTGCATCAGCCTTTCCTCGGGTGGGGCGGGATTGTTATATTACACAATGAAGACCTATTGAAGAAATGCAAGCAAGAGAACATAGGCACCATCATTATAAGAAGGCGGTGGAGATGGATTGGGCATGTGCTCCGGAAATATCCTCAGTCACTCACAAGAGCAGAACTGCACTGGACCCCAGATGGCAAAATAAAGTGGGGAAGACCAAGAACGACATGGAGAAGTACGGTGAAGAATGAGATGAAAGCCATGCAGTACTCTTGGGGTTCATCGACTAGTCTGGCCCTAGATAGGCAGAGGTGGAGAAGCTTTGTTGCTGGCCTACACACCACTGGGTGTAACGGATGATGATTGATTAATTGTATTGTCTCATGGATATGAGAAGATTATCCTTTCACACCATATGCCTCCGACGAATACTGAGAATATTTTGGCCAGAGAAGATCTCCAATGAAGACCTGTTGAAGAGATGCAAGCAAGAGAACATGGGCACCATCATTACAAGAAGGCGGTGGAGATGGATTGGGCATGTGCCCCGGAAAGATCTACAGTCAATGACAAGAACAGCACTGCACTGGACTACAGATGGCAAAAGAAAGAGGGAAAGACCAAGAACGACATGGAGTAGTACGGTGGAGAATGAGATGAAAGCCATGCAGTATTCTAGGGGTTCATTGATTAGTCTGGCCCAAGATAGGCAGAAGTGGAGAAGCTTTGTTGCTGCCCTATACACCCTTGTGTGTAACGGATGATGAATGAACGAATGAAAAAATATTACAGCGGTTATGTTCTGATCACATCAAGGCGAAAAGTTAAAACGTTTTTTGTCGGGGAGTAGAATGAGTGAACCTTTGTGGTAATGACAAGAAAGGTGATTGGTTGATTAGTTCGTATTCTACTGCTTGTCAAACCTTTGTAGGTGACTCAAAGACAGAAAATATTTGTAGATTGTAAGTTTCTTTTTGCAGGGTACGAGAGTTAATAATTGTTTCTTTGATACAAGTCTTAGTTATTAAACTGTAATGTCGATCTGAATTCATATCTTTTCCAAGTGTATTTGCGTTGAAGTTAGTTTAAGGAACACGACAGGAATTTGAAGCCGGCTCTTGAAGTAAAGCACGGAGAGATGAAGAAGGACGACGTAGAAGAAGAAGAAGAAAAAGAAGGACGACATATTTTTTTAATCATCTCACCCCAAGCAAGGCATTCCACTGCCACTATTGCGCATGGGGCTACATAGGGGAAGGTAAAGAGAAGGAGTAGTTAGACATAGGGAATGTCAGGAGGAAGGTGACAGATGAGTAAGGATAGCGAGGATGAGGGTTGGGCAGATGGGAAGAGTGTTTGATAGAATGGGAGCAGGTTACTGTGTTAGGAGGTGTCTATTGACCTTACATTTAAACTCCTGGAGATTGTAGCCTTCGGGGAAGCAATCGTTTGGAAGAGAATTCCACAGTCGGGAAGTGCGAGGAAAGAAACTGTTGGAGTAGAAGTTACGGCTTCATTTTATCGGTTTCACTGTAAAAGGGTGGGATCTAGTTGCTAATCTAGTATCTCGTTCAAATTCGTATTTAGGGGGCACTAGTGATTCTAAGTTCATTCGAGCAGAAGCCGTGAAAGTATTTATAGAAGAGACACAGGGAAGCCACGTCGCGCCGGTGGGAGAGAGACTGCAGGCGGTCTGCCAAGTCGGTATCTATCACATTACAGACCCTCCTCTGAACCTTATCGAGAAGCCCGAGGAGAACAGCAGGGGCACCCGACCAGATATGGCAGCAGTATTCAATACACGGGCGGATGGTAGATTTATAAATGTGCAGGATAGATTTAGACGGAAAAAATTTCCGGGCCCTACACAGAGAACCGACTTTCATAGCAGCGGATTTAGCAATAGATTCGATATAGTCATTCCATTTGAGGTCCGCTGAAAGTGTGAGACCAAGGAGGCGTAGTGTTTTACTCTCTGGGAGGTAAGCCTGGTCCATGCTAATGGGAGGTAGGTGAGATTGTCGATGATGGTTAATTGAGAGTAGCTTCGTTTTAGAAGCATTAAAATTTACTAGCCATTTCTTACCCCAGTCCAATATGGATTGGAGGTCTTTTTCAATCTCGGCTGCGAGGTTAGCTTTGACGCCTACACCAGATTTTTGTAGCAGGCGAGAGTAAACTGTGGTGTCATCGGCGTACAAACCTATTTGGCTTCTTATATAAGAAGAAGAAGAAAAAGGAGGAGGGGGAGGAAACGAACGAGCTTAAGTAAATTCTTAAATTCTTAGTAGACCTGGAATTAAAAGCGATGCCAAAAAAAAAAGAAAGGAACAAAGTAGAAAATGAAGCAGAAGAAAGAGAATAGAAAAAGAAGAAGAAGAAAAAGAAGAAGAAAACGAAGGAGCTTAAGTAAATTCTTAGTAGAACTGGTATTAGAAGCGATGGCAAAAAAGAAAAAGAAAGAAAAAAATTAGAAAAAGAAGTGAAAGAAAGAGAATAGAAAAAGATGAAGAAAGAAGAGAAGCAGAGGAAAAGAGGAGTAGGAAGAGGAGGACAAAAAAGAAGAAGGTGAAGATAAAGAGGTAAAAGAGATGGAGACGAGGTCAAGAATAAGGATATAAACAAAGACATGGTGGAAAAGCGATAAAGAGGAAGAGGGGGAGGTAGAAAAAGAATAAGAGTAGCAGGAAAAATTGAGGGGGGGTTAAATGAGGAGGTGTAGGAGAGCAAAAGAAGTGGGGAAGTGGACAAAAATTCGAGCATAAACAAGGATATGGTTCAAGACGAAGACGGGGAGGGCAATATAGAAGAAGAGGAAGAAAAAAGTTAGGGTAGGAGCCGGAAAAATAGAGACGTAGGGGGGAAAGTTGGTGGTGTTGGATAAAGACATGAATGAGGATATGAACATGTACGTGTTGAAAGAAGAAAAAGAAGGGAGGAGGAGGAAGAGGAGGAAAAGTAGAAGGGAAAGGAGAAAGAGGAGGAAGAGGAAGAGAAGGAAGATAAGAAGGAGGAGGAGGAAGATCATGAAGGAGAATAAGAAGCAGTAGACGAAGGAGGAGGAAGAGATTATGAAGAAGGAGGAGTAAGAGGAAGAAAAGGAGGAGGAGGAGAAGAAGGAGGAGGACGAAGATTATTCAAATTATTCTATTCAGTCAGTCAATCAAGTGTCATACATGATACACGCTTGGGCGATCATGTCTCGAAAGAGACATGACTGACTGGGCAGAAGATTATCTCGCAGTAGGTTGCCATTGTTTTCTGCGGTAGACTGGTTGCCGACCAAGGCTATCAGAACCCAATCTGTCCTGTTATTTAACCCATAACTGGGAGGAATAGACGGATTAATACATTTCCTAAGTGTATTTGCGCGTAATGAATTCAGCTGGAATTCGAACTCGGCTCCCCGATTTCTCGTTCCGAGCCCATATCCAATGCACCACAACGCACATTAACAGCCCCAAAAATAAGGAAGAGAAATTTGAATAGTGAAATGTGCTTTTCGGAAATTAAGCATTCGAATATTAAAACAGGAGAGATTTTCGCTAGAAACAAAGGCTGAATATTATGTCAAATCTAATACGCTATATGGTATGGAATATAATATCTAGTGTCTTGCACGGCAAATAAAGAAGAGACTTGAATCGATAAAGATGTACTTATTACGACGAATGCTTAAAACACCATAGAAAGAAAATATGAGTTGAGGTGAAGTTTGGTTGAAACAGAAACAACAAAGAAAGTTATACTTGCAGCAAGAAAGAGACAGTTGAAATGTGTAAAGTACATAAGTTATGAGGAATAAGTTAATACTGAGAGGATATCTTGAAGGTAAGAGAGACAGGGTTAAGTAACAAGCGGCATACCTGAGAAATGCATATGAATTGATGGCTGGACAGCGGCAAAGAGATAGTCTTAAGGGTCAAAAGAAGAATATAAAATCAATGAATTGGTTATAAATACTGAAGCATTCATTCGGCAGGATCAGGAATATCGAAATATAATTCCACCTTGTTTGCGGAAAGACGTGCAATATGATGCTGCGTATTGAACCGGGATAACTATTTCATGTTTTAGTGTTTAGTAAATCACTTTATAGCGAATTCTATCCAAGTTACAAGTTTAATATGAAGAGGAAACTTCAGTCCAGATCACAACGAGGCCATTTAATGAAAGTAGGAACAAAAATGGCGCTTGTACTAAGAAAGAGGTTGGTGATTTCAAAGACACAAAATGTAAAAAGAGTATTAGGAGATTTAATCAGTCATGGGAAATGTCGAAGACAAATGATGCTGAAAGAAATAGCGTTAACCCGGCTGTGTAAATGAGTATAAGACAGTGACAAGAAAGGTTTTTTGAATCATTTCACCCCAAGCAAGGCGGTACCGCTACTGGTGTGCAGGGGGTTACATAAGGGAGTTAAAGTTTCAGACAAGAAAAGAGTAAAGACAAAGACGAACCAGATATAGGGGGAGAAAAAGAAATAACAAGAGAAGGATATAAACACTGGAGTGAAGACATTTGCGAAAGTAGAGAGAAAAGAAAAGAACAAGATCCACGGTGTGATGTGGAAAGGGCTGGAGTCAAGTGGATAAGTGATGGGAATTGACTTTCCATTTAAATTCTTGGAAGTTGTAGCCGTCAGGAAAGGAAGTATATGGTAGGGAGTTCCACATGCGGGAAGTGACACAAAAGAAGCTGAGGCGTAGAATTTCGGTTGTATTTGATTGATTTAACTGTAAAAGGGTGGGACCTTGTTGCCAGTCTGGTTGCTCGAGTAATTTCTTGTGAAGGGGGCACCAGTTACTTAAGTTTGTCGGAGTAGAAACCATGAAAATATTTGTAGAAGAGACAGAGTGAAGCTACATCCAGCCGGTGAGAAAGTGACTGGAGTCGAGATGCCAGGTAGGGACCAATCACATCACAGATTCTACTTTGGAGCCTGTCGAGAAATTTAAAACTATATAGAGAAACAAAGTAAGAAAGTTGTTTGTAGCTTTGTCGGTATTTATATATGTCCTCTATCTCATTCGTCATTCGGAAGCTGAAATTGTATATTTTCATTTGATATGCATTTTGATAAAAGTTTTATTACTGTCTAGATTTATGAGATGAAGTATTGTTTACAGTATTTATATTATTCGGATTATTGTCCACACGTTTGTTGCCATTTGTCCGACGTTTCGGCAGTTGTACGCTCCGGCCTTCTTCAGGTGCTAGGAATTTAGAACCGAACACTTTATCACAATCACTGGGGTAAATGAACTTCATTTCTTTGCGTAGTAGTGCCTCTTCTGGTAGTCATGAGTTATCTCCCTCATGTAAGTTGCTTGTTCACCACCCGGTATTGAACTCACAACTCTTTGGGTGAAATCACAGGAACTAACCAACGTCTATATCCACTAGGTCATATGTTCTTAAATAAAGAATAAAGGTTTTGGTTCGAAATTCCTAGCGCCTAGATAAGGCCGTAGCGTACAACGGCCGAAAGATGAGGACAATAGTCCGAATAATGTAAATGCTGTAAGTTTTATTTCATTTCCGTTTCTCTTTCACATATATATTTTTTTATCTCCACACGATTATAGAGCAAAAATTTTAGTTTTGAAGTGGTTCGGGTTCGTTTCTCCAGATTTGACTCTACCGACTGTTTCCTGTGGGATGTTCTCAAAAACAAAGCCTACACAGCAAAACCTCAGAGTTTGTCACTATTTCTGAGGTATTGTGACTATTTACGCTATTTATATCAGTTCAGACTGTTGTTCTCATATTTACTGCCATATTCACTCCTTCAACATCTGTCTATATTTCTGAGATGAGGTATTGTAACTATTTACACTATTTACATTGTTTGGACTGTTGTCCTCATCTTTATTTCCATATTCACTCCTTCAACATCTGTCTATATTTCTGAGATGAGGTATTGTAACTATTTACACTATTTACATTGTTCGGACAGTTTGTCCTCATCTTTATTTCCATATTCACTCCTTCAACATCTGTCTATATTTCTGAGATGAGGTATTGTAACTATTTACACTATTTACATTGTTTGGACTGTTGTCCTCATCTTTATTGCCATATTCACTCCTTCAACATCTGTCTATATTTCTGAGATGAGGTATTGTAACTATTTACACTATTTACATTGTTTGGACTGTTGTCCTCATCTTTATTTCCATATTCACTCCTTCAACATCTGTCTATATTTCTGAGATGAGGTATTGTAACTATTTACACTATTTACATTGTTCGGACAGTTTGTCCTCATCTTTATTTCCATATTCACTCCTTCAACATCTGTCTATATTTCTGAGATGAGGTATTGTAACTATTTACACTATTTACATTGTTTGGACTGTTGTCCTCATCTTTATTGCCATATTCACTCCTTCAACATCTGTCTATATTTCTGAGATGAGGTATTGTAACTATTTACACTATTTACATTGTTTGGACTGTTGTCCTCATCTTTATTTCCATATTCACTCCTTCAACATCTGTCTATATTTCTGAGATGAGGTATTGTAACTATTTACACTATTTACATTGTTCGGACAGTTTGTCCTCATCTTTATTTCCATATTCACTCCTTCAACATCTGTCTATATTTCTGAGATGAGGTATTGTAACTATTTACACTATTTACATTGTTTGGACTGTTGTCCTCATCTTTATTGCCATATTCACTCCTTCAACATCTGTCTCTATTTCTGGGATGAGGTATTGTAACTATTTACACTATTTACATTGTTTGGACTGTTGTCCTCATCTTTATTGCCATATTTAATCCTTCAACATCTGTCTATATTTCTGAGATGAGGTATTGTAACTATTTACACTATTTACATTGTTCAGACTGTTGTCCTCATCTTTATTGCCATATTCACGCCTTCAACATCTGTCTATATTTCTGAGATGAGGTATTTTAACTACTTACACTATTTATATCAGTTCAGACTGTTGACCTCATCTTTATTGACGTATTCATATTTAACACCTGTCTTTATTTCTGAGATGCAGTATTGTAAATATTTGCACTGTTTATATTGTTGGGATTGTTGTCCTCATATGTATTGCTATATTCATTTCTTCAAAATTCCTCTCGTTTTCTGTGATTATGTATTGTAATCAATAACACATTTCTCCTCAAAAAAATAAATAGACTCATAATTCTTGCGATATTTGTTTGAACATTACTACTAAAACTATATGGTTAAATTGTCTGATATTACGTTTACGGCATTTCGGCTTAATTTTAATTATATTTCTTTACCTTAATATTCCAAACATTCACCGTGGTCACTTTTTCTAAGGCCTTTATATATTTAATATTGTTATTGTCAAATAACTCTTTATTCGATGATTTGGTAGATAATCTAAATAAGACTGCTTTATATAACACTAGTATCATAGCCCGTCGTTGCCCGTGCAACCCAGAACATTTTAGTAGTAGGACACGTTTATATATATATATATATATATATATATAAAAATAATTATATAAAAAACTGTTGTTTAAAAATTGTTCAAAAATTCATTTAAAAAATCTCTTTTCTTTTGTTTTGCGTAAACGTGATTTGATGTTTTTGTGACATTGTGAATAGCATTGTGTTTGTTTTTGTTTCAAAATTACGGGGGAAAATGTTTACATTTTTTGTTGACTAAATGAATTTAACATAAAAATGTTTTTATTTTATTTTGTTTTGCTGAAATTAGAAATATAAAAAGCTATTACGCTCTCAGTTCAGAAATTTTCGAAAAATATTTGAAAATGTAGAAATAGAAAACTATTACGCTCTCAGTTCAGGAATTTTCGAAGAATATTTAAAAATATTGACATTTAATTTTAGAAGAAAAAATTAAATATAAAGACTCATTTTTTTTAATAAAAAATATTTTAGTCGCGTTTGAAACGTGTAATTTGAATTCTGTGACGTAATTCAGTAACCATCTTAGTTCTTAGATGTTTTACGGAATAAATGTAAAAATCTGCTCCATTGGCCAATAAGTGCGAAAGGAAAAAATTCTGAAATTAGACCCAAAAAGTATGTATTGACCTGGATTCACTGTAGATATGTACCCGTAGAAAGTTTGAATGGAGTAGCTTAAAAAATGTAGGCGTGCGTAGGGAACAGTCACACACAGACTTACAGATTGCTTTTTATATATATATATATATAAATAAGTAGCTCCTAGCGGTCAATTCAGATAACCATGGGAGATAACTCTGAATATATTTAAAGGTGACTCCATTTTGTTGGTAGTGGTTAAATTGTTGACGTATTTATTGTTGTATGAATCTTTGTTATGTGGCTCATACTGGCCATTATTCAAGTCTCTGGTGACCTCTAGAAGTTAGTCGGCGTTTGTGGTCATGGCAATGTTTAGTTCGTGATATTTGAGAAATAATAGGGTCATTTCTTCGTCAATCTTTTTGCCTTGGACCAGCTTTATGCAAGAGAATTATTCCATCGTCGTCATCGTCGTCGTCACTCTCTCTTCTCTGTGACTAACATATTATGCTCTCATTACGATTGAGCTCTCTGGAGAAGAAAGTTTTAAAAACAGTTTCCAATTTTGCTATATGCGTGACTCTTTAGAAATGAATTGAGTTCTTTCGGTGACTGGCGTGTGTATACACTGCTTCTATAAAACACGTTAAAATTTCCCGTCTCTGATTCTATGCACCTATGGTTTAGGGAGTAGCCACTCCGACTGACATCAAATCGGTCGAGTTTCGATCCCGGCCAGAAGCAAGTGGATGTGCCTAACCACACTGATCAGCTGTGATACAGCGAAACAGGCTTGTATGTGGATGACTTATATATATATATATTTTTAGTGTATCGAATCTGCAGATAATTTTCTAAACATATAGTTAAATATAAGCGACAATGAATGTCTATTATGTTTAATCATGATCCGTTCTAAACATCGTATTTTGGTTTTAATATCAATTGAAAATAAAGACAAAAATTCTCCAACATTTGGATATTTTCTTATTAAGCTAAGAGCCAACTTAATAAAAAATTATCCAAATGTTGGAGAATATTTTTTTATTTTCACCTGAAATTAAAGCCAAAATACGATGTTTAGAACGGCTCAAGATTAAACATTAATAGACATTCATTGTCGCTTATATTTAACAATATATATATATATATATATATATATATATATATTATTTTGTTAAAAAAACAAACATTATATAGATTTCTCTTCTGTAGCTGGGTATTTCTGTTTCAGTTCATATAACCTTGTTTAAAGGCCATAAAGCCACTAAGACACAACAGGGTTACAGGGTGTGAATGAATTAGGAACCGAAACGCAAATTATGAGCGGGAAGATAAAAGAGTCATCAGGAGGACAGTAGATAGCGAATAACAAAAAATGTAAATTTTTAAAGATTAAAGATGACTGAAAAGCATAAGTCCGGAACCCGATCTCGATTTTGTCGGTCTCCCTGTTTCCGAGTAGAGTAGAACCCAGACGAGGCTTTGCCGAAAGACAGTCTCGTGTAGGGAAAAGTAGACAAGAGCTCGACCCTGCCTTATGCAGGGAATACAGAAATTTTTGTCCGAGCTTAAGGGCTGCGAATTATCATGTTACAACCAACCAAATGTCCCACCGAGCCTCAGTAGGGAAGTTTCTGGTAATCATCCAGCATGGATTTTTACATGCAAGATATTTGAGAAAAATAATATTAGCGTAGAACTTACGTCTACATCGAGCCAGTTCAACTGTAAATTAATGAGACCTCGACGTCAGTGTTGTAATCCGCTTACATTAAAAAAAAAGTTTAGTACTATTGTGGGGTTCTCCCCTTTCAGAAAGATGTAATCGACAAGAGTATGCTTATACTACTGCTATAGAAGCAAGACGAGAGAATGCCGCGTTTTTACGCGGTGATTCCTTTGACACCTTCAGCTCTCTACTTTCTGGCGGAGTACATTAACACAGTAGTGGCTCCGCCGAACGGTAGAGTCACGAGTGGGCAAAAGTAGACAGATATTTTTGGCTGGGCTATATGGCCCGGAGGACCCACGTTAAAAGGCTTTGTGCTACATTTTGCTCTAGTGGGAGAGTAAATGAATACAAAATACCGTGTTTTCACAGAGAGTTAACCGGAGAATACAAGAGTTCAGAGAGAGATCAGCCGTAGTACACAGTAGCTCAAAGTAGCTCTCTCCTCCACTTATCGAGAAGATTATTACGCCGTACCCGCTAGCTTCCGTCGCAGACATACTCAATATACTACGGCTTCACTTCCAGAAACTTGTACATATATATTTTACTAACCCGTATTCCTGGACTACTAATCTACATTCAAGTCTGTATCCGTAAGTTAAAACACTTATTTTCTATCTCAATTACTGGTCGTTGTTCATTTATTAGTGCGGACCCCATTCCCGGGATCCACAACACCTGGACTACTACTCTTCATTCATGTCTGTATCCTTATTTTAATACACTTATTTTCTATCTCAATTACTGGTCGTTGTTCATTTATTTGTGCGGACCCCATTCCCGGGATCCACAACACCTGGACTACTAATCTTCATTCATGTCTGTATCCTTACGTTAATACACTTATTTTCTATCTCAATTACTGGCCGTTGTTCATTTATTTGTGCGGAACCTTTTCCTAGAATCCACAATAGTGATAGTGTATGAGATTATATGAGTGATTAAGTGAGAACGAAAGGAAACAAACAATATTTTACTAAACGTTCTTTTCCTCATGAAGTTAACCCTAAGCTAACCCTAACCCTAACCCTGCCTTTTAGAAAGCAAATCTGACCGCAATTTAGCCATCACTACTCTCCGGCCTTCTTCAAGAATCACTTATCGAACTCCGTAATGTCTTTATTTTTACTTTATTCAATTAAAACTAGCGATACTTCTTCTTCCTTTTTTCAACATGAGTATATATTTCATATTATGGAAATTTTTTATTTGATTTTGGTTTTCATGTTTAATCAAGATTTGTAACGTTATTTAAATCTTCAACATATTTTTGGGTCATATGACTTTTTGGAGGATAATAATTTAATATATAACCTATGCTATAATCCATAGCTTGGAGTAGAAAAGATAGATTTATATCTTTCTCATAAATATTGGCACGTAAGTGAATAAAAGAACCCGACTAGAATTTAAATTCGGCTCTTCAAATTCCCTTTCCGTGCTGATATCCATTACACCAAACACGAATCCAAGCTTATTGCACCTGGTATTCCCGAGCGATCACGCATCTAGGTACTGACCAAGCTCAACTTTGCTTAACTTCGGACGAGATCTGATGTTTTACACGTTATTTTTCCCGGGATCTACAAGTACCATGAATTAATTTATAGAAAAGACACAGAGGAGCAAAATTACGGCGATATAAATCCACAAAAGCTGAAACGGCAGATAAGGACTGATAATATTACTGATATGTTTTATAAATTTTGTCAAAGTTGTCAAGTAAATAGCAGGTGAAACGGACCATATTGGGTAACAATATTCTAAGAAGGGGGAAAATCGTAGACTTGCAGATATGTAATATAGATTCTGGAGATAAATAACGTTACATATCAAAATTTAGATTATGTTGTGGTGTAACACACCTACTCCTCAGATAATGAACTCTCCCTCCTATATTAATAAGAGTTAACAGAAACGGAAGAAGTATTTAGGACGTTCTAAGGAGTTCTTAGAAGTTCTAGAGAGTTCTTTAGAGTTCTATTGAAGTTCAGTAGAACTATTAGTTAGTTCAAGTTTGGACATAGTTGGACTAAGGCAGTTGATGATCTAGTTAGATGATCTAACATTGCCTGATGACGAGGTAAATATCTCGAAATAAAAATTTCCGTATCATAATATATTTTTTAATTAAAAAACAAATTTAATTATATGATTATGTTATGCTCTACAATATTTATTGTATTGAGCACTTTTATGAAAAAAAAGTAAACGCCGCAGAACTCATAATCGTAAAGCTGTTGGTTCTCTTCTCATGGATGTATATATACATACTTATATATATATATAGTCATCCGCAGACAGATCTGTTTCGCTGGATCACAGCTCATCAGTACGGTTAGACTCCGATTGCTACATAACCCAGGCTCGAAACCCGAATTGGCGTCAGTCGGCGACTCTAACCCTGGGCTACGGGGCGTTCGATGGAAGAAGGCAGTCTTTTTAGCGCATATCATATTACGCGCCCAATAGCTAGAGTGATCGAATTCATTTTTACTGAATGAGCGATGCGCACATGCTAGAGTGGCTACTGTTTTTCAAAGTCTGCCTTTCTACCAGGGTGTGAGAGCGTTAATATTGTCATCCGCTGACAGATCTGTTTCACTGTATCACAGCTCATCAGTACGGTTAGACTCCGGTTGCTACATAACCCAGGATGATGTTTGCATGTCTATCTCTCTCTCTCTCTCTCTCTCTCTATATATATATATATATATATATCGTTCATTCAGCAATGAATTAGAACACTCTCAGCTATTGGGCGTGTATAATGATAATATACATGCTAAAAAGTCTGCCTCCTTCTGTCAAGCGCCCATTGCTCAGAGGTAGAATCGCCGACTGACGCCAGTTCGGTCGGGTTTCAATCTTGGGTTAAAAAGCAATGGGATTCTAACCATACTGATAAGCTGTGATACAGCGAAACAGATCTGTATGCGGGTATATATATATATGTGTGTATGCATATGTATATAAATGGTGTGTGTGTGTGGGGGGGGGGTGTGGGGGGGGGGTATATTTCTTTAATAATATTAAAATAAAATGTAATAGTAAATCATATGTTCTGGGTACAAATAAAACGCTCTTGTTTCTCCCCCCCCCCCTGAAAAAAGAAAATAGGAGTCTTGAATTCTAATAAAATGCAATATTTCTTTCTTTTTTTCTTTCATATGCTTGAATACTTACGCCCACTCCATATTGCTTGACAAAGAATTGGTAAATGAAGAACCAAAATTGAATAAAATTTTCGATTTTGCCTTTTTATTTATTTGTTTATTTATTGCGATAAATTTAAACATTTACACAGAATGCTTGAGCAGATATTTGATTTGCGATATGCCACTTAATGATATTAAACATGTCACATCCATTCAGCTTTGGCATGAGGGAAAGAGCGAATCAAAATGAAGGCTTTCTATGACGTTCTGATTCCGCCGTTAATGACATCTACAGTCAAGTATTTACAAAAGGAACAACATGGCCTGGTACTCCACACTCTCCTCCACACGAGAAGTTACTTCTCTATTTCTGTGCGATGAAGTCTTAAAAGCCGCCCGTCAACACCCACACGAATATTTTTAATGCTTAAGTCAAAAGAATGAGAAAGAAAACAATTTTCTCTTTGCCTTTTTGATGGACAATATGTTATACGACAAAATGGAAGTAATAATTAGTTTTTCTTTTTTTCTATTTTTTTTTTTCGTGTTTGTCTTATATGTTCAATCTTTTTCTTCGTATTTCTTGCCGCAGAGATTCGAAGACGCAGAAGATAACTAAAAAGAAATAGAAACATACATGGTTTAAATAAGCATGGACCAAGTGATTCTCCCTGAGAGTAATACACTACGCCTCCTCGGACTTACCCTGTCCTCAGACCTCAAATGGAACCACTATATTGAATCCATAGCAAAATCTACTGCTAAGAAGGTTGGGTCACTATGTCGATCCAGGATGTTTTTTCCACCTGAATCCATCCTGCATATATACAAGTCAACCATCCGTCCGTGCATGGAGTACTGCTGCCATATATGGTCATGTGCCCCTGCCGTTCTCCTCAGTGTTCTTGACAAGCTCCAAAGGAGATCTGTAATGTGATAGGTACTAATCTGGCAACTCGACTGCAGCCACTTCCCCATCGTCGAAATGTGGCCTCCCTGTGTCTGTTCTATAAATACTTTCATTGCTTCTGCTCGGACGAGCTTAAGTCACTGATGCCTCCTCAACAGGTGTTTACTCGTGCAACCAGACTGGCAACTGTCTGTTGCTGTCTGTTGCTCGGGTGTAATGAAAGCTTTAAAACAAATCCATGGTCGTGGACGTTGGCACGAAAGACTAAAAAGCAATAGTTGTTTCCAGTTAAAGCGAAACCGTAGATTGAAAGAAAAATGAATGGATGTAAGTCAAATTTTGATTTTCTGGTACGATATCAAATAAATTTTTTTCGACCTAAACTGAATTTTGAAAGCTAAATAAGTCATCTGAGTAAATGATATCATGGCTGAGACTAAGAAATACAATTATACCTATTTAGAGCCAAAGCCGAAGCAAAAACTAAAATGAAAGGGCTGGAAAAATAGACATACAGGCAGATAAACAGACAGACACACAAACAACTTGCCATTTATATATATATATATATATATATATATATATATATATATATATATATATATTATCGATTTTCTGTACTATTGTAAGAACTGCAACCTTGAAACTTCTGAATATCGTTTCTTATGTCTTTGTCTATGAGTGTATCAAATTTGATTAAAATCGGTCCACTCCTTCTATAACCCAATTTTTCAATTATCGATTTTTTATATTTATCGGGGGTACCTTGACAAAAAATGTAGCTAAGAACACTCGCAGACGCTGATAGTACAACTGTGTAAATTTTCAAGAAAATCGGTTCTGCCGTTTCGGAGTCTATAGGTAACGGACACACACAGACACACACACACAGAGACACACACACACACACACACACACACACACACACACACACACACACACACACACACAGACAAAGTTCCATGTATAAATATGTTTAGATTTTCTCAATTTGGATCGATAGTAATAATGTTTCTTATAAACTACTTTATATATATATATATATATATATATATATGTGTGTGTGTGTGTGTGTGTGTGTGTGTGTGTGTTTGTATATATATATATATATATACTTAAGTATATAAACTGTGTCTAGAGATTATATGCAAAAGAGGTATTGTTAAATATTTATGTCAAATTCATAGATAGGTGTTATCCAATGAAATAATTTTTATTGTTATGTATAGCGAATAAGCCTGAAAGCAATTAAATCCCAATTTTCAATTGCAGATTGATATTTAGTACTTTTTCAGCAATTCTAGCAATTTGCAGTGTCAAGAGATTATTTGCAAGAACAAGAATTTAGTATTATGGCTCGTAAAAAAGAACTAACAATGAATGAAAAGAACTATATAATCAAAGAAATTAGCAAAGGAAAGTCTTTGATTTAAATTCCTAAGGATTTGAAAAGGGATCATCGAATAATGAAGAAAATATGTCAAATAGTAATTCAACCAAAGAAAAAAGTATCAGGCTGAATTCAGGAACTTAACAAAGCGAGATCTATCGCATATCCGAAGAGAATTAATAAGAAACCCAAATGCGTCAAATGCGTTCATATTTGCGGCCGCTGGAGCTGCTGTTGTGTCAAGGGAAACAGGGTGTAAAACATTAAGGAAGTTTGTAGATGTAAAGACAGTGTTAAAATGAATTCCAAAATTTCTAGTGCAATATTTCTTTGAATGGCTTTATAACCAGTTTTTAGCCAAGCGTAGATCTATGATCTTTATACAAGACAATGAACCAAGACATGCATCAAAGTTTACTAAATCCTGGTTGAAAGAAAAGGGATTTGTTGAAGATTCTCTTATGGACTGGCCTTCAAATAGCTGTGACTTGAATCCAATGGAGAACTTGTGGATCATCCTCAAGATAGGTATTTATTTTAATGGAAGGCAATTAAACAGCAAGTTTGACATCTGGGAGGCAGTTAAAGTTTCTGCAAACAACTTACAAGCCGCTAAAATTGCAAATCTAACATCAGATATTGACAATAGACTGCTAAGTATTATTGAAAAGAAAGGAGCATTTGTGCAATAAATTTTAAAATGTTCTTATTATTTTTTGTTAATATATCTTTTTTTAATAAATTTTTTTAATGTTTTTTCCTATTGCCCGGGTCACACTCCGCCCACGTCTATTGAACAGGTTAAGAGGCTCATCCCTTGTTCCCTGTTTAGGATGTGGTTTCCGGCTTTCTCTTTTCCAATCTTTTCACTATTACGTAGCCCCCTGCACATCCTAAAAAAACTCATAAATACTAATATTTCTCCGACAGACTCTAACAAAAGAATTAAGTTCATTATATATTACACTAAATCCACTACATCTAATTCATTTGTCCGCAACGACTCTTCCCCCACCGTTAGTGATTTACAAAAAACCAATGTAGTATATAAATTCATATGTCCATTTAGAGAATGTATCTCTAACAACCTCAATAATATCTACATCGGCCACACCACAAATTCGCTCTCACGGCGTCTGACGTTGCATTTAAATAAAAATTCAAATATATTCCGTCATTTAGAACAACACGGTTATCAACGCACACTTCTGAGAAAAACGCTTGTTGATAACACGTACATACTCAAACAAGAAAATAATAAGCAGAAACTAAAAATCCTCGAAGCACTCTACATTAAACAATTTAAACCTGGTTTGAATACAATCAATTTCGATATTTCCAACAACGTACTCAAATGTCTGTAATCAGACCAGGGACCACAACACCACTATTTTGTCACTGTCTTCGGCCATCCGCCACGGTAGGGATGGACTTATATTTTCAATTCAATTATCTTTATTGTTAATAGCTTAAATGTTCTATGTTTACTGTGTGTTAATATTTACTCTTTGATAATGGCTTATGTGAGCCGAAAGCTTAGACCCGATAAAAAATTCAACAAATACTGTGATTTTTTGTTGTCTTTTAACGACATCACCATCAAGTATATCAGACGGTATGAACGGATCCTACACAAAATTAATAGACAAAACTTGTCTATATTATTCAATGAAATCTGCATTAATGAAAAAATGCTGCCAAAATACACACAATATATATATATATATATAACTATTGCCGTTGCCAAGCGGAGTTTATGTCAACACAAAATAAAATCGTCGGTGATGGTGGATTTTGGTAATATTTCAGTTTAAACTACCTCTCTGAAGATGGCTCATGTGAGCCGAAAGCTTAGAAGAAAACCAATAAATAATTATCCAAATGTTGGAGAATTTTTGTCTTTATTTTCAACTGAAATTAAAGCAAAAATACGACGTTTAGAACGGCTCATGATTAAACATAATAGACATTCATTGTCTCTTATATTTAATAGCATATGTCTAGAAAATTACTTGCTGCCTCGATATACTAAATACTCTAATATATATAACAAATTGCATATGCACGCTAAAACGTTTGCCTCCTTCTACTGAGCGCCCATAGCTCAGAGGTAGAATCGTCGACTGACGCCACTTCGGACGGGTTTCAAATCCTGGATAAAAAGCAATCGGCTGTCTAACCGTACTGATGAACTGTGATACAGCGAAACAGATGACTATATATATATATATATATATATATATATATATATATATATATACATACACACACACATTTTTTTTTTAATCATTTCACCCCGAGCAAGGCGGAAACGCCACTGATGTGCAGGGGGCTACATAAATGTAAAAATATTAATTAGTAAAGAGTGAGGAGTACAAACTAGTTAGAGAGGAACAATAGAAAGCTGAGAATGCAGGTGCGATGACAGATATATAGGTGGAGAGAAAGGGAAGTTTATACGGGGGTGGGGAGAGAGCTAGAGTCCAGTGGTTAGTAGATGAGTATTGACTTTGCATTTAAATTTCTGGAGGTTGTAGCCGTCAGGAAAGCAAGAATACAGGAGCGAGTTCCACAGGCGGGAAGTGCGAGAGAAGAAGCTGCAGGAGTAGAACAGTCGTCTGCATTTGGCTAACCTGACTGTGAATGGGTGGGACCCAGTTGCCAGTCTGGTTGCACGAGTAAACACCTGTTGAGGAGGCATCAGTGACTTAAGTTCGTCTGAGCAGAAGCCATGAAAGTATTTATAGAACAGACAAAGGGAGGCCACAATATATATATATATATATATATATATATATATATATATATATATATATTAATAATTAAATGCGCTGCTAAGTCAACATTTAAGGCTTTTATATTTTCTGGTCTTAGTTAATTGGTATTTTACTGTGCACACATGATTTTTGGTGACTTAAGGTAACTCTCCCTCGATAAGAGCGGGTCGTTAATCTCTTCTATCGAACAATGCAGAGAAAAGAAAATTTTTTTTCATTTAAATATTTCTCGGACCTACAATTTTGCAACCAGTTTTCAATATCGAACTGGCACCGGTTGATAATATACAATTATCACGGTCACGAGGCAGCCTATCCACGTATGTCGAGGAATCGAGGAATAAAGGAAAATGTCACAATGAGACGGCGAGGGACAAAAGAAGATGTGCATGAAATTGCTTTGATGTTGGATCGAAAACAGACATGAAGCTAGCAGAGTGAAAAACACTACGATATAAAATAGATAGGGAAAGATAGGTGTAAATTCTAATAACATAGATAGATAGATAGATAGATAGATAGATAGATAGATAGATAGATAGATAGAATAGAAAGGAACAAATAGATAGATAGATAGATAGATAGATAGATAGATAGATAGATAGATAGATAGATAGATATGAAGGAACAAATAGATAGATAGATAGATAGATAGATAGATAGATAGATAGATAGATAAGATAGATAGATAGAAGGAGATAGATAGATAGATAGATAGATAGATAGATAGATAGATAAGAAATATGAAGGAACAAATAGATAGATAGATAGATAGATAGATAGATAGATAGATAGATAGAAATAGATAGATATGAAGGAACAAATAGATAGATAGATAGATAGATAGATAGATAGATAGATAGATAGATAGAATAGATAGATAGATAGATAGATAGATAGATAGATAGATAGATAGATAGATAGATAGATATGAAGGAACAGATAGATAGATAGATAGATAGATAGATAGATAGATAGATATGAAGGAACAAATAGATAGATAGATAGATAGATAGATAGATAGATAGATAGATAGATAGATAGATATGAAGGAACAAATAGATAGATAGATAGATAAATAGATAGATAGATAGATAGATAGATAGATAGATAGATATGAAGGAACAAATAGATAGATAGATAGATAGATAGATATGAACATACTGAACATGAATAGATTGATTTAATAACGTACTATGATAGAATGCAGCCGTATAAAATCTATATAAAAACAATTATGGCGAAAATAATCTAATGTTCTCTGAATAAAATATTAAAAACAAATTAGAAATATAGACAAGAAAAAAAAACTTGTTTTGAACGATGGAGCAAAAATTAAAAACAAAACAAAACACAAAAACACATTGACAGTTAATCCAGAAATAAAATAGTCGTTGTTCCCCGAAACAGTTTATGATCTTTTTGCCGCAGGCTGGTTCCAAGAAAAACTGAGAAAATTCGAAATTTAATATACAGTAAACACGGCATATTTTTTCTTTGTTCTTTTTTTTTTCTCTTTAATTTAGGCGCGCTGATGCAGCATGGGTGGTTTGGCGAAAGGGTGGCGGGAAAACATGGCGGGGAGAGGCTTTGGAACAAAAACAAAAAGATAAAGAAATAAACGTTAGTGAGAAATCGTTGAAAATTAAAAGGAATAAGAAAAGACAGCATCTATATATATATATATAAGTGTAAGTAAACAAAATTATGTCGGTTTTCTTAACTTTATTAAATGTGTTAGTTGATATTTTCGTTCATCACTAATGTGATTATTGAATTTATTTAAGGTTTCTTAAACATGTAATTAATACGCGACAATGAATGAAACTGCATTTGTTTGGCTATCTTTAGAGGTTTCCTTCTCTAATAATTATGCTGTAAATGTGCTTGTCCATACCCTACTTTGTTAGCACGACCGCTACACCCTGACGATAGAAGTGTGTTTAACATTTCATGCCAATAACTCATAAACAATAGACTATTCCATATTGATCTTTTTGAAAGAGAGAAAAATACACTCAGTGAGAAAATGAACGAATTAAAGAAAGAAAGAAAGAAAAAAAGAAAGAAAGAAAGAAAGAAGGGAAAGTAAAAAATACTTTAACGGCTATTTCAGTGAAATGTTGGTAAACTGAAAACTTTTCATTTGTACCCACTTCTTAAAATAACTTAGCAAAATCCCTTTTTAATTTGGCAAGCTTAAACATTTAACAATGCGATGGGGGAGTCTTACGGGGATTTTTTGTCGGAAAGCTTTCCATGATCTTGCTCAATCATTAACATTTATCAGAATATTTCTGTATGACAACCGCTAAATTTTGATGGGCTATAACTAGTAAATTATTATTATAATTATTATAATCATTATATTGTCATTTTTTATCATATTTTCATTTCTGCTATGGTCGCACTACCAACCAAGTCTGCGGGAAGACCTAAGGCAGGTCGTGGCGTGTTGTTATGGCTCCATTTCATGTTTTTTTCTATCTCCCCTAACATTCCTAGCGTTACATAGACAAAGTTCTCCTAGTGTGTGGGCTGTACTTAATAAGAGAATTTTTTTGTATATCTCTTAAGCTGGGGTTTCCAGGGATTCTTTCAATCTGTTGTTTTGTTCCATTTTTTATCATTCCAAATGCACCTACTCTCACTGGCACGATTTTCGTTTTAAATTTTCACATTTTTTCAACAAATGCCAAAGAGCTATGGACTAATTTGAAACGAGAATTGGAGAAATATCCGTTAATGAATGCAAGACACTAATTTTTTCATGTCGTAAAAGATGTCAAGCTGTTATTGAAAGTAAAGGTTTTTCACATCAAGTACTAATGATTTATGAACGCTATTTTCACTTGGATATGATGTATCCATTAAAATAGTATGATTTTGTTAATCGTTCTGATGTTTTTTGATCAACAATTTTTTTCGAATGTTATATACTTATTCTTATGAATTTAAACAAAATAAGTTTATTGAGCTTTATATTTTGGAATTATATATAATTTACCTTTATATCCTAATTTTTCCTTGATAAAATGTTTTATGAAGCTTTGAACTGAAGAGTTATTTCATATTTAGATTTTTCTTAACATTGTTCTGATCTTTGTGCTCGCTACTGTGCATATATATATATGTATATATATATATATACATATATATATATATAAACTTTTTTTTATAAATGGAACTTTGTTTGTGTGTGTGTATGTGTGTGTGTTTCCGTTACCTATAGACTCCGAAACGGCTGAACCGATTTTCTTAAAATTTTACACAGTTGTATTATAAGCGTCTGCGAGTGTTCTTAGCTAGGTTTTGTGTCGAGGTAACACAGATAAATATCGAAAATTGATAATCGAAAAAATCGGGTTATAGATGGAGTGGTCCGATTTTAATCAAATTTGACACACTCTTAGACAAAGACATAAGAAATGATATTCAGAAGTTTCAAGGTTTCAGTTCTTACAATACTGCAGTAAATCGATCATATATTTACATAAAAGGCAAGATGTTTGTGTGTGTGTCCGTTTATCTGCCTGTATTTTTTTCAGCCGTTTTATTTTAATTTTTGCTTCGGGTTTGGCTCTAAGTAGGTATAATTGTAGTTCTTAGTCTCAGCCATGACACCATTTACTCAGAGAACTTATTTAGCCTTCAAAATTTAGTTTACGACGAAAAAACTTTTTTGATATCGAAACCAGGAAATTAAAATTTGACTTACATCCATTCATTTTTTTTTTCAGTTTACGGTTTCGCTTTAACTGGAAACAACTATTGCTTTTTAGTCTTTCGTGCCAAAGTCGAAAGAGTCTGAGCTCCAGGACCATGGATTTGTTTTAAAGCTTACATTACACCCGAGCAACGCCGGTCTATACTGCTAGTATAT